>JAOXYM010000018.1:13732852-13748297 GCA_028567055.1 Leptatherina wallacei
TGTGTGTGTGTGTGTGTGTGTGTGTGTGTGTGTGTGTGTGTGTGTGTGTGTGTGTGTGTGTCTGTGTGTGTGTGTGGAGTGTCTGTGTGAATCAGTTAAAGGTGCAGTCATGCAGAAAACAGCACAGCAAAGATCTTTTCCGGAGCCTCGCTTTATATGCTGTGTTCATTGTGAGCAGAAATCTGATTGGATAATTAATTATGCTATTTATGTAAGCAGCAGGTCAACTCCTCCTCTTTGTGGACTCTTCCATTCAGAAACCTGAACCAAACACATACATACAATTAACTACTCATATGGATGATTGTTAGACCTTTGTTAACCCTAAAGCTGAGAGTGGCAACATGCACACACACAGACACTATACATGGATATGAAAAGAATAATGTGACTCTGTGGATATTTATAAAAAGCAGCTGAAGATATTTTTATTCAAAAAAATCTGTTAGACTTATGACTGTTTTTACATTTCTATTCTATGTATCTTATTTTGTGTAGTTTATGGTGTTGTGAAGTTTTACAGCTTACTTTTTCTGTGAGGCACTTTGTGATGACGGTCTGTAAAGGTGTTATATAAATAAACCTTACTTACTTACAGTTTAAATAAAAATATTCCCAATGTTAACAGGGACTATAGGGTCTAGCATTGCACCTGTGATTATCCCATCATTCACCATTCAACACATTTTGAGCACACCATGTTTATGTCCCTGAAAGGTTGTTTTCCATTCGTTTCTGCTGAGTGTATTTTCATACTTAGCTGCTGTTTGTCTTGGCAGCTTAAAAGGAAAGTTGGGAGAAAAAGTTGACTATTTCCAAGGATCACACAGGTTTCTATTTGGACCATTAGTGGGAAGCTTCACTGGAAGTTATCTTTAGTGTGTGTGTTCTACCAAGCTTGTGCTTCAGTGAATTACACGGCAGGATGTGCATGGTGTGTGTCTAACCTCCTCCCCTTTGATCCTGTTAAATGTGAAGTATTTTCACCTTGTTTTCTAGTAAAAAAAGCAAATTTATGTGTTATATAACATGGACTACACAATCACATGGGTTACATAAAACAATCTTTATACATAAACGATTTAATATTTTATCTCATGTCCACTTCCTACAACAGACTGATCATGAGGCCCATCTGCTTGACTGTGGCAGTGCTGCTTCTAGTGGTGGGAGAGGGAACTGCAGACAGAATCCTGTCCAGAAGAATCAAGAGGGAGCTTGCCAGCCCTCTTCATGTTGGCGGCATCAGGGACCCATTTGGCTCGTACTGCCAGAGGAGAGGAGGCTGCTGTCCTGGCAGAGATGACCTGTGCACAGTACCTTACCTGGACACAATCTGCTACTGTGACTTGTTCTGCAACCGCACCGTGTCGGACTGCTGCCCTGACTTCTGGAGTCATTGTCTGGGTGTTCAGCCACCTTTCATTGGTATGTAAGGGGGAAAATATTTTGGACACAACATCTGTGAGGGCATCAAAAGGGGCTCTGCTGGCACTTAAAGATGTATAACAGTCACATACCAGCTCTGTGTTGTCCATCTTTTAAAAGATTTTAGGTAAGGAGTGTAGAAGTGACTGTAGTGGGAAGTGATGATACTTCTATCAATATCTCAAAGTAAAAAAGCAACAAAAACAGTGAAAATCCTCTCAAAGAGCTGTGTAGTTGCTGCTGCTGTTTGTTTAGTTATGATGCAAAATCTGCCTGATCTCACAGAAATAATTAAAATGGCGACAGCCTCTTTAACATTGAATTATGTGGCAGTGGCATGCAATGTGCAGAAATCAATGTCGGTACATGGTCAGTTAACGCTTTATCATGTTCCTTGCTCAATTAAATCAACATAAATGTCCACTAAAGTCAGAATTTGTAGGTTGGAGCCCACAAACACACAAAACACTGTGTTTGATTTCTGGATGAAACATTTGCAAACAAAAGTAACACTCTTACTTATAAGAAATAATTTCATACCTTTGTGTATTTGTTCTTTGGTTAAATATTGACACCGTGGATCATTTTTCCATGTTTCCAATAGTTACATTCAAACAATATAGGCGCATTGGCATGTGAAGTTTCAAAATTGATTTAAAGGAATGTGACTTAGTACAAAGAATATCATTCAAATTTCAAATTCTAACCATGGAGGTTTTTGTTTCTTTTTTGTTAACCTTAAACGAGTCATTTTAAACTGTAATTTTAAGCCTAAATCCAGCCAGGGAGTGAAAGAACTGTCTCAGTAAAGTGTTATGGTGTTATTGATTGAACATAACACAGAAGTGAAAAACAGTTGTTTTCTCTCTGTGTTAACTCCTGTCCCATGGTTGTAAGAACTACACATAATCATGTCACAACCAACCTCCTGCCTCCTTAAGAGGACTTTATGGCTTGTAAAAGGAAACACTTGAGATTGTGTTTGCTCTGATGTGGATATGCTTGTTTAAGTCGGATTTCACTCCTGTCGACCGTGAGTTTTGACGTTACAATGTTTAGAGTATAAACTAAAAACATGTAATTGATTTCATTGGAGGACTTCTTGTTTGGTTTGGGTTCAAAATTGACAGAAAAGCATTGTTATCCCTGTTTCATTAATCCTGGCTGAAAGCCGAACTCCATTCAAACTAAAACTACTGATAGTTTGAGGTCATATTGCAGTTACTAGAATTAGTCCTTTTAACAACTTCAACTGGCTAAAAATGTATTAAGCCAATCTTTGAGTTAAAAGGTAGCCAAAAACCCAGGTTAATAAAAGAAAATCACATCTAAATATGGAGATGCAATGTTTTCTTTCTGACTGCTACACCATAAAAAATTGGACAAGTAAAGGCTTTAAAAAGAAAAGCTATGAATAGCTGGTAAAATGTTATTAGAGGTTGTCTGGTACTCAGCCAAATAAGACAGATTATACTCATCTCAGGATAAATTAAAACTTCATCTATCCTCTACATAGTCCACAAAGTTGAACTGTTTTACCACCAAATATAAACTACAGTTAAACTATAGCGTCATTTTTTCAGTGCAGAGTTGTAAAATGTGCCAGTGAGAGTAAAGGCCTACACTACCTGAGAACAGTGCAGGGAACAGTAGGTTTCTTATTAACCCAGACAAGTGAGGAGGGGGGTGGAAGCAGGCACCAATGGAGGTCGGGAGAAAGAATGTGGGCTATGTGGAAGGTGGGAGAGACAGACAATGGGAGGTAGATAGATGGGTCTATGCAAGTATGTGCTCCTTGGTAGACAAGGTAGAGGACCTGTGAGATGTGGCACATGTTTCACCACACATCCAGCCTGGAAGAAAGATATGTCACTTTAGGAGAAAGGATGTGACAGAGTTACAGAGTTTGACAACAGGATTTTGTCTGACAGCGCCCATTACTTTAAATCACATAATGTCTGTTGAGTGGAGTTAAGTCAACAAACATTCTATATGTATCAATGTGTAATCTGTTGCTTGTCGACACTGCAGTAACTGAGTTATGACAGACTGAGTTAGACAGCTGGGAGGTGGAAGATGGGTGTCTGAGGGCTTCGGCCATAAATCGCATAAATCAGTTTAGGGCCTCACACCAACCCACTGTAAATTCTCAGCCAGCTCATGCCTTAAATTCCTCATGGAATTGACACTGACATCCCATTCTACTGTAAATCAGGTAGTAGATACACCTCATCATTAGTCTGTCACCAAGTCAATATAATTTTCACAGAGCTATTGAGCTTGAAGTGGAACAGGGGAAATTGTTTCAAAAGAAATGGCAACATGTGTTGCTGGTGTCATTTCATGGTTTATGCAAATGCTGAGATGACTTTACTTCAACTTCCAATCTAGGAAATCTTTACACATGTTTTGATGTTTATTTATTTAATAATAAGGGCTTCCCTTCTGTGTGAATGAAGGTGATGAAGTGGAGTGTAAGCTGGTTAAAGCATGACCAGAGCACAGGAAGCCTGGGAAGGGAGGAAAGAAGCTAACACCACATTCCTACACTGGATTACTGGAGCTCAGAGCTCCTTAGACCTTACATAATCTGTGTGTATGTGTCTGTGTATCCCACAAACACACACATATTAGTAATCATTAATAATTTTCATTGTGAGTCCAAATTTGTTTGTAGTATAAGAAGTGTAAGTGTGGTAAATCTGCATGTGTGTCCCTATATTTAAGGTTGTACATAGATTTCTTTGAGATTAGTGGTAGGATTATTTGTGTTTAGCTACATCAAACCCATGTATATTAAACTACTCTTCTTTGTCTCTTCTCAGGCGTCTGTGAAAGAAATGGGAACAGGTTCTTTACAGGGCAAACATACAAAGAGAACTGCAATTTATGGTATGTAAACCCCTTTTTTAATTCATTTCTTTTTCGGCTATGTAAATCCTGGGCTTTACCCTTAAATGTCCCCTTAAGTATCTTAAGGTTTAAATATTTTCCTTCCCCTTCTGACTGATTTGTCTCTAATGAGCTCTAAATGTACTTGTGCAAATATTTTGCTGAATATGGACGATAAACAGTTCTTAAAATACAAATGCATCATTGCACCATCTTGTATGCACATCTTTTCTCCAAATTCCTTTCAGACTCATTGCACTACTTGGTACTCCTAAAACCTTTGGGATTTGCACAGTTTGAAATGATATTATGCGGGTTGCAAAATGTTTGTGCACAGCATGTGTTTCAAATAAGGAACCCACTGCAGGCTTTATGATGAAATATTTAATTTTATATTCAATTTTTTGAGAAAATCTTTTACTGATCCCATTAAATCTATGCACACACACTTTTCCAAATACCCACTGACCCTCTTCATATGAACTTTCTCTATTCTCTTTTCTTTACCATTTTTTGTAAGTTATTCCAAACATCTGTGAAAAATATACCATCATAAATAAAACAATTAATGATCAGCTCAAATCCAATTCCAATTCCATTTCATGCCTCTGTTATTATAATTGCAGGCTCATTGTCATGATGGTTTAGCTTGCCACAATGAGACAATAATTGTGTAAGCCTTTAAGATGGAAACATAGGACTTTAGGCCTGCAATGGTTTTAGATCACTTTACAAATATTCTTAACCTCTAAGTTGAAACTTTCAGGGCATCTGAAAGTTTTAAATGTTTGCTGTTGTTGATGCCAAATACTGCATGTTTGATATAAAAAAAAAAGAAAAAAAAAATTGGACATAGCAACCTGGTCATAAGTGTAAAGCCAACAAAGAAATGCCATAAAAAGTCTTTGATGGGGGGCGTGGCATAGATTGGGAATATGGTTGGTACGTGTGAATGACCCATTAAACCTAAAGAACAAAACATAAACAATAAACTGACAACAACCCGACTCTTAAACAACATTTATTTAGCATTCTGAGCCAATTTCTTTAGCACGCTAGTTCAGTCCTTACATCTTGTGATATAGCTTTTATACCACACAAAGTGCTTACATCATAAAAACAATCCATGTATATTAAATAAATAATAATAACTTATATAATTATACATGTATGATAATACATTTAAATATCCATATCAACAAATGACAAGAAGAGCAATGTAAAAATGCTCATTATAGTCAAGAACAGGGTGGCATTGAGGTAAACAACACATAATTGCCACAAAAAACATACTAGCATGGTGATACTGACCTGGTGTGACCAGCTAGCCAAATATGCACTTGTTTAGAGCAGTGTCATCTCATTTTGGTGGAATGATTCATGTCACTGCTGTTTCCCTGTAATGTTTTATAGTTGGAGTGGCTAGGCTGCTTAGCATTTACCAATATTCCATATAATCAAATGCTACATTCACGGACCAAACTTAATTTGACTAACCTGCATATATTTATTCCAATTCTTAGGGTGCAATAACATTTCCCACTTTCTTTTATGTGTGATTTGCATGGTAATAGTGTTTTCTGCCTGTGCAAACATGCTTATGTTAGGCGGCAGGGGATGCATAGTTATTGAAGTACATTACATGCTGCATTTACTTGTACTTAGGCTTTTTAGATTCATCTGGATAAATGTCAGTTTATACTGGATAATAGTTTGATCTGATTGAGTAAAATTGGAGTTGCTTCTGGAAGAGCTGACCAGATTGTAGATAAGCTCCTCCTCGCCAAACAATGTGTCATATTTGTATACATCAGTACTTCTAAAGTGGGGTCGTATGAAATACACTATGTCACTTTTGCAACAGATGTTTATGCACCTTGTTGGTTCACTTTCTTAAGATGTTGAAAACTAGACCCACTCTGTGTAACTGTCTGATGCAAAAGTGACATGGTGCAGAAAAGCCACTGCTTTGGGATGTTTTAGATGGGGAAGATTTGATTTTTCAGTAGATATAGATGTTTCTACCCATCCAGCTCGAACCCTCATCTTCCAAAGATCAGGAATTTTGATATAGCCTCAGCACTTCATTTTGGAGCCCATGTTAACACAACAAACTAAGCTGGTTAACATACCTTTGAGCTATCACTCTGGACTATTGTGTCAAACCAACAACTAACCTCAAATCGATGATGCAGTAATTGCCATTTATTCTTGTGTTTTCATTGTAACGAAGAGTTTAGTAGACTTTGCTTTAGCTGGGAAATAGTAACAGCATAAACTGGCATTGAGTCAAAACAAGCCCCTAAAGAAATCTTCCCATATTTAGTAAAAAATTTGTCCTGCCAAGTGTTTTCATATCCTCCACTGAGTGATAGGGCAAATTTAATCACAAGTGATGCAGTTTTCCTGTTTAGCTTCTTAGCTTTCTTTGATGTTGAAAAAAATCCACTTCCTCTAATATACAAAAATGAGTCTGGATCTCGTAACACAAAGCAGCTCTACCCTTGTATAAATCCTTGGTAGCTCTAATCTATATTTTCCAGTTCAGCATATGTGAAGGACAGATTTACAGACAGCTCTTAACTTTATGACCTTGCCAATGAGTTAAGAGTCTCTGAGAGCGGTATTTTAGATCAACTTCAGTAATGGTTTGTTTTTTAAAATGCAATGACCTTTTATACCCAGACGGCAACACAGTCCATGCGGCTACTGACATTTTTCTGCATGATATAGATGACAGTGAAGGAGAGGTGTGGCAGGTCTGGAAACACTAAAGAGAGCAGGGTGAATTAACATAAAAAAATGGAAATTTGAATTCCCTGCTTGTCTTTTGTTTCTCATATCTGCATAATTTCATCCACCTCAAAATCTCAGTATGTCCCTGGACATACCTTAATATAGACTATTGTTGATTGTTAACATCCATTCATTTGTCAGCATCATTTTACTATATACAGATGTATATTTAGGAGAAGCTGCTGTCTCTTCTGCAGAGGCCCTGATGAGCCAAACATAAACGTGTTTAACACAGAGTTTAGTTGTTTTTTGCACCTCATGCCTGCCATACATACGGGTGCCCCAGGGAGAAAAAGATGGCAGTTAACAAATGGTGTTGTTTGCACTTGTGCAGGTTTCAGAAACACTTGGGATTAAAAAAAAAATCCTTCAGTGCTTCAGACCATGTATGAAAATGATGTTTACATGCTAAATCTCCTCCTTCACTGGGTAACAAAACTCTTACACACATGTGCGCTCACATGTGCTTACAATGCACATAGGCACTTAAAAAAAATCACCACAACTTTAGCTAAATGGAATCTGAGCACTCCCTTTTTTTACTCCCACTCTCTCCACTTAATAATGTGCCAAATTTGTGTCCTCTTAGCTCGGCAGGGTGGACAGCTGGACTTCCGTTTTGAGTTGACAGACAGCTTTCCTCCGTCTCCCTCCAAAGTGTCTCATTAATAGTGGCTGGGCCCCTGCAATCACTTATCATTTCCTCCTGCAGTCATTAATGAATTTCAACAGAAAAGGGAAGCCTTGCTTCTGTCTATCAAATATAACACCTGCTTAAAAAATGGACTTGATATCATCTGTTTCTTCTCTACTGCACAGCTAAGGCCTGAAATAACTCATGTCTAGACACCGCACAATCTGAACGAGCCAGAGAAATCTCAGCTGTACTTATGTTTACTGTTGTGTGTGAAGATATACCATGTATGTTGGCAGCCTTTTGTTGCTTTAATGGGATTTCTAGTATATGCCTTTTACTTTCTGATAACACTCTAACTGCCCCAGAGGATCTGAAACGTGGCACTGGCAGCTAGTACAAACAATCTGAACGCCCAAAAGGAGCAACTATCTGCACTTTGATTTGGCACTGTCTCCCTCCCTGATTGTCTGATTGGACAACAGTTAGTACCGGCTTGGACTTTTGTAAGCTGTTGTAAATAGTGTAGATATGTGAACACACACACATTTTTCTGCTTTCACTGATCAGGTTGGTGAGAGATTACACCTCATGTCATCCAGCTGTGTGGGTATATTCACTCTGAAAGTGTTCATTTTTAACAGGGAGTGTGTTAAATATGGCCTCCCACTGTCTCTCCAGCAAACATATTTTATTTGCACTCACACTCTATCTCTATAAATCTGTTGTTAAGCTCGTCCCTGTGTGCCCAGTACTGTGTGGATGTGGTGTTGTTTTTGACCTCCTGGCATCATGCTGCAACCTGTACTCCAGCTGAAGGGAGGAAGAGAGAAAGGTCATTGTTGCTTTCCCCTAATCAAAAGTCTCCAAATGGTCCCAGTGGGATGCTGAGCAGACACTCATTGGTAATAAATTTGCTAGTGTGAGTAAATTTATGAATTGTGCAGTTGAGCATTGTATTTACACATATGTCTGAGACACCCGGCAGGAGAGATTACAATCTGAGAAGTGATAGACTGTGGACTAACGGGGAATTTGGCCTCATCATCATTGTGACTTTAATGATTGTCATTGGCAAATACCCTGCACATTTAAAGTCTCACGCTGCCAAATTTGATTCTTTTACTTAAATGGTGAAATTCTTAATTTTGCTTATTATTTATACACACTTCTTTATGGTTATTTTATAAAGGCTAAAATTAACTGGGAAGTTTCCAACAAAGGATTGAAAACTGATTATTTTTCTTCAAAAGTAATTTTAAAGGCCCATGAAATGTGGATCCTGCTATGCCAAGAGGTGTCTAGGTTCATTAAGTTTTTAAAGCATTGTGGTTGATAACAGAACCACTAAAAATAGGGATGAAATCTTTCAAATATGTCATTCCCAAATGTAGAAGATTTCGATGCTACAGTAAATGTTGCTGAGCACCGGTTTCTATGATGTATCTTAAGGCATAAAAGAGCAAAAGGCTAACATAAGTCAGATGTGGATGTTTTTTTTTGTTTTTTTTAAATTACTCATCTTTGGGAGTCTGATTGTTTCTGTCATGTAAAACTTTCCTGAACACTGATGAAACATTTAACTTGCATGACTTTAGAAACATGTGCAGACACAGTATTTCAGAATGACTCATCAGAAAGTAAATAACTTCAGAACATTCCCTAAATAGATGCCTGTGCGTCATCATTGATATCCTGCTGTCTTTACTTGCTGTCTTGTGACTAAAAATGGTTCTGGGCTCTGCAGCCTTAATGCCCCTTTTGACTTTTCAGTCTTTTTCTCATTTGTCTTTTCTCCAGTCTTTACCCATTATTGGTATTTTCTCTTGACTAATTTCTTATTTTTGAATTCTACTGCACGCTTATTGTGCAGCTGCTACTGCACTTTAACAGCCCTTAATTTTTTTATCATTATTATCTTTTTATTGAAAACACAAAAATACAATCAAAGCAAGTAAATAAAACCCATATAAACAAACAAAACAGGGGGGAGTCTATTTTTCCATCACCTCTTCACATAGAGCAGTTCAAGGATTTCAAGAACCAAAATTTCTTTGAGTGAAATATATTATAATTGAATATAATATATTTCAATTAATTATGATATATTATATATATAATTATAATTAACAGGATATTATGTTTGATAAATGATTTAAATGTTTCTAAGAATCCAAGTTCTTAAAATTCAGTTTGACATTATGTTACTCTGACCTGTAAGAATCTGAAAAAGTCCTCAGCTTTGAGACCGAATTTCTATTTTAAAGCTTTAAAATTTTGGAATAACCTTTCATCAACAAATGAATTATAACTATTTTAACTTTTTGAGATCCAATCTTTACACATTATGTCATGCTTATTTTGAATAAGCCCAAACCAGTGTAGAATTTTAGTTGACGTCTCTGATCCAAAAATTCTAGTAGTTTCATTTCATGCAAAAAGCATGACATGGGTTATGGGTTCTTCTGAGATGATCAATTTTTTCTGTAATCTGGATATACTAACAAAGCTGAAATTGGTATCCCCTAATTAATCAACCTTATTAATTTTTATTATTTGTCTTTCATCTCAAAGCACATGCGGCTCCACGGGGCGCTGGGAATGTGAACAAAACGCTTGTCTGATTGAGGCCGACATTATCCATGCTGTCAACAGAGGGGACTACGGGTGAGAAAAATACACAAGGAATAATGAAGTTGGTGGTATGTAAGTATTTACAGAAATTTATGATTTCAAACATGTCTTTTTCTCCTCATACCGTTTTTAGGTGGAAAGCGGCTAACTACAGTCAGTTCTACGGCATGTCTTTGGATGAGGGCATTCGCTACCGCCTGGGCACACAGAGACCCTCCAGATCGATTATGAACATGAATGAGATACAGGTACAGGAGAGCCTTCATTCTTTGGAAATCAGGTTTGGATTTTAGGGCCCTAGTTAATTAAGTTGTATGTTTGGCCAAGTTCTTAAAAGTCAAGAAACAAACTTAAGTGTTGAAGTGTTCTTATATGCAAGTCTTTTAACAAATTTGTGGAGTGAGGCAATACAAATTGAAAATCTGTCAATATCACAGAGTGTGTTGATGATGGGTGTAAACCAGCTATGGATAAAAAATTAAGAAGTAGGACCCAAATGGAGGTCTACTTGAGGAGGCATGTGGATGTCGGAACCAGGATTGTTAAATGAAACCAAAGGCGCTGCAATGGCAGGTTTGAGAAGAACTGAAACCGAAACTAACATAACTAATAGCAGACTTCAGGACAACTGGCAAAGAAAAGCTATGGAGAAGCAATGAAGAACTGGAGCAGGATTGACGAGGATCTGGCCATGAACAATGAAAACCAAGAAGTATTCATTCTGAGGGAACTAAGACTAAATCAGGAACATCTGTAATAATAAGCAACAGATGTAAAATGGGAACAGGAAGTCATCACAATTTCTTTTAATTACAGTATGTTAAGTTTATAATAAATTATTAAGCATGGCGTGCTCCAGGATGTGAGTATTTTGATTGGCCTGTCACTGCTGTATAGTTTCGCATAATGTTCTTCTGTTTTCAGTCAGATGCACACTTTGCTTGTCACTTAAAATGTCAAAAACCCAAGATGGCGGTCTTAAACCTGTGGTCTAATGGAACATGTGAGGCAGGGACATGTGTGTGTGTGGAGGGGAATGTGGGAGGGGGAGGCAGGAAGTTTTACCAACTTGTGAGAATGACAATCAAAAGGGAACTTGTCGCAGCTAAGTTCATTTCAGTAAGCTCTTGCATGCCTCCTGTGAATAAGTGATGTCTGATAGAATATTCAGATTTATAACCTATCACACCAAGCTTTTATCAAAACACTTTTCACTTGATTATGGTGGCTTGTTGGTAAGCAATAGCAGCTCTGTCTGGAGCCTCAGCCTGCTCTGATTGACTTAGTCTTTGTTTACATTTTACTCAGACAGATTACATAAGACGGAACCAAAACATCAGATGGAGAAAATGGGGGGTGGGATGGTGGCTGTCTGGAGAACATAGAGCAAACACCCTCTTTAGTCTACACCTCCCCTTCTCCACCCACCACCCAAACATTCCCACCCAAAAAGGCTCCTTCCTCTGCTGTCAGCGTGTCCCTACCTGTGCAACAAACATGATCATAGCCTGGGTTCAGAATTCCCCTCTCGCCTTTCCTGTCATGTTTGTAGACTGCTTTGTAAAAGATGGAAAACAGTGATTTCATGGATAAAAGAAACAAAAATCCACTGAAACACATGTGTTACCAAGCTCTTGCAGCACTTTGACTCATTCTTTACAGCAGGTGCTTTTTGGACTTTGGCCCTTCACTGCTACAAATCCTGGACCAGAAGCACATACCTCAGTTATGCATCAGGTGGCCGTGCTCTGAATATCTCACCATTAATCAGAGGAATGCAGTGCAGGCAACCAGGGTCCTTGTGAAAAAAGGGAAGTCAGTTGTACAAAATCATGTGCTGTGTTATCACACATCACTGGCAGATTAGGTGAGCATCCAACCTCAAGTGCAGATTAATAGACGGAGCATGTCTGGCATCTGAGAACTACCTGCAAGTGAATGTGCTCTAGCCTGCCAGGAAAATGCACTGAAATCTACTCTGATGTAACTGAACATAGTTTCACGGAGAGGATTGGGATCAAAGGTTCTTTCATGACCTTGGGCCAAACGGTTCCTAATTGCTTTTGAAAAAATCGCCTCTGTTGTTGAGTTGATTAGGAGACTTATGTAATCCACTTGTGAGCCAAAGTTTACAATAAAAGACCTGTCCACAAGTTTTGCAAATTGCTTTATTTTCACTCATTGCACAGCAACAATACAAGTGACTGTGACCTCATCGTCATTTCTTTGCACAGTCTCCAATTATGGACTATAAAATCTTGAATGCTGATTGGATTTAATGGTTTAAGGGCATATGCTTTTGCTTATCGCGGGAGAGTGTGGCCTAAAATAATTAACCCCTTCTGTTAATTATTATTTGGCAGACTTATAACTTATAACAAAGAAAAAAGCTGGAGTGAAAAGGAAAAACATGTCAAATAGTTTTAAGATGTCACCATCAAAAAAGTAAAAAAAATACACAGAATGGAAAAGGCTCAAATCAATTGGATGACTTAAAAAAAGTGAACATAAGCTTTATTCAAATTTGACTTAGATGCACAAAAATTTTAATGATTATACACCCATTGTGTCTTTTTGACAGATGAACGTTGACCCTCAGAACGACCGCTTGCCGGTCTACTTTAACTCAGCAGAAAAGTGGCCTGGAAAGATTCATGAACCGCTGGATCAGGGCAACTGTGCTGCTTCCTGGGCTTTCTCAACTGCTGGTAGGTCGTACAAGGGGAATACCAGAAACATTTTCCAGAAATATGAGACAGGCAGGAACAAAAATTGTCAGCAAGAACAACAACGCTATAGTCTTGTTTTAAAGTTTTCCCTGCTCCGCTCCATCTTAATTTTATCTATGTTGTTCACTAGCTGTGGCATCAGACAGAATCTCCATTCAATCAATGGGTCACATGACCCCTCAGCTGTCCCCCCAAAATCTAATCTCCTGTGACACACGCAACCAGGGAGGCTGTGCTGGAGGACGCTTAGATGGAGCCTGGTGGTATCTCCGACGTCGTGGGTAAGCACTTCCTTTTTGACTAAAAATGACCATTACTGTATGCAAATACATGTCTGAAGAGTTACACATGTCATCCATCCAACAGAGTTGTGACGGAGGAATGTTACCCATACCGGCCTCCGCAGCAAACACCAGCTGAGATGGGTCGCTGCATGATGCAGAGTCGCTCGGTTGGCCGAGGGAAGAGGCAAGCCACGCAGCGATGCCCCAACGCATACAACCACCACAATAACATCTACCAGTCTACTCCGCCTTACAGGCTCTCGTCTAATGTAAGCATTGAACAAACACCCAAAAAACACACACTACCTGCAGCCAGACGCAGGAATATGAATATATTCATAAACATCTACTGACATGCATCCTCATGCACACAGCTCCCCACATCAGTTACGCAATCAACCAGCATAACAATTTGCAGCATGAACCTGCAGTAAACCCTGACTTAACATGAGTACCCCATGTATTTCCATTGCTTCTCACGCATTAGATGCAATCTACTTCACATGTTCTACATTTTTTTGCACACTTTTAGCATGCATACTTGACTTGGCCTGAATGAACATGAGAATGTGCAGGATTAAGGTGAACATAAATCTGTACAAGGGTAAAAGAATCTGTTTATCTTTGGTTTCTTTCAGGACTATTGATTCAACTCTGAGAGGTTTGCTGTAAATATGATTTAGAAGTAATATGTTACACTAATAAGTAATAAATGAGTAAACTATGATGATCATTTAGAAGCATTTACCTTGAAATGTACTGGATAAACAAAGCAATAATTAAATTGTTGCAAATTACAGACTGCACTTTAGATATTACTGTCCATAATCATTGTATCTGAAATGAGATATTTTTTCAAATAACTAGTATAGTGTTTCAGAGACTGATGCTCTGTCACAATTGGTTTAGTAAACCAGAATCAATCAGCTGACATAAATGTTAGTGGTTATCATATTATGATAGCAGTGCAGTGATTACCAGTGAATTAAAGTGGAGTTTTAAAAAAAGCTTGTATTTGGATGGATAGATCTAAATTTGAATACTGCATCCCCCTCATCTGTCTTATTTTGTGAAATTACCCCTGTCTTCTTCTCATACTAAAAAGTGTCATGTAACATTCAATTGAACTGCCTCCAGAAGCAGTCTCTACATGCGGCTAACTACTTGTTTTTTTTTCTTATCAGCAAACATCCATCAGCGCTAAATGACAGCTAATGCTTCTCAGAATCATTACAGCCAGTTGTTTCTGACTCTTGAAAGCTTGTGAAGTCAATAAGGCAGGCATTAAGACCAGCAGGCCCTGCTGAACTCAACCTTGTTATCTGACTTTTAACGTCCTGGCGGGTTAAGGGGGTTGTTTTCATCCTCTTTATTTCTCTGATGTGTACATTTTTGGCTGAAATTGTTCCTGTTTAACTTCTCTCTTAGGAAAAGGAGATTATGAAAGAGATCATGGATAATGGCCCCGTGCAAGGTAAGGTGATGCAGATCACAAATAGCTTGTAAAAATTTTGAGTTGAACATTTGTTCCAAAGTGAGTAGGACTTTTAATGAAAATCTAAACAATTTTGGACTCTCATGGGACACACAAATGAAAACACATGCACCCTGAATCTGTGTGCAGACCCAACAATGTCATGTTTGACCCTCTGAGCCTAATGTTTTTGTCCGAGGTTTCAACTCTGACCTAGCTCACCTGGTCACAAATGAGAGGCTTTCATGTCAGTGGGGTTGAACTGACTTTCCTTTACTATCCCGCCTCACTGTCTGGTGCTCATCTGGACTACTGTCAAGTACAATAGAATAGAGGGGACATGTGTGTGTATGACTGTGTGTGCATGTGTCTTCCGTGAGTCTATGCCAGCCTCTTGTGTTATTGTGCACCAGGAAGACTCACTGGCTTTAGATCCAGTTTCTTTTCTTTTTCTTTGAGTTTCTCTTTAACAAGAGATGTTTGTGTACGTGTGTGTCAGTGTGTGTGTGTGTGTGTGTGTGTGTGTGTGTGTGTGTGTGTGTGTGTGTGAGTGTGTGTGTGTGTGTGTGTGTGT
>JAOXYM010000018.1:13758697-13772607 GCA_028567055.1 Leptatherina wallacei
AGCACCGCTGAGTGCTGGGAACCGCGTTGCACTTGCAACACGGGTCCTGCACACTCGGCGGCTTGGACCCCTAATTAGCTTCAGGGAACTCTGAGACAAACACATGTTCCACATAACTTTGAAGTATTGTTCAATGCTTCTTTAAAATTCATTTGTTCGACATGTACCTTCTCATAACATAGTATGTTGGCCTCTAAGGCATTTCCTGAGGGGAAACATACACATGCCTGCCTGTTTTGTTGAATTCTCCCCATTAAAAAGAGTTTAAGGATTATAGCTGCAGATTAATGATATACAACCTGCTTTCTTATAACATGCTCAGTCTTAGATCCAGTGTGTTGGTGCAATGCTCACATTCACATCAAAACTTAGGAAGTGTATCATCTAATTATCAGAGTGGTTAAAACACTTTGCAAAAGAAGGTATTTGTGCTGTGGTGGGGTGTTTTAGTGCTGCCATCTTCTGGTGTATTTGATCACAAAAACAGAAAAAACACAGCTACTGGTCATCAACTTTACTGAATGCTCTAAATGAACATTTTTAAATAGTCTCACAAAAAAAAGTGAAATAATACCAGTAATGTCTTAAAATCATTAAACATGTGATTAGGTTTATTCATTTTGTTTTCCCTGTGTTATCATCATGACTATTCCTAAAGAAAAAAAAGGTTAAATAAATCCATATTGAAGTGACTTTCAGAAAAACTGTTCAGCAGACCACCAAAGACCTCCAATATCGGCACCAGAGGTCATCTCTTCAGTAGATCAGTCACTGTCTCGATGGTTGCTGCTTGTCTTCTATCCAAACTGAAAATGTCCTGTCCTCTTTTCTTTTCTTTTTTGTAAACAAGTAGCCCATCTCCCTCTAGCGTGGTCCGGTTCCTCTCCTGCACTCACACATTCTGTAGGCGCATATGTAGAAAATACCTGCAACAAGCAGAGAAAAGGTTTTGTTAAAGTTGAGTGATAAGAAAAATAGCAGAACGACTGGGCTTTAAAGACAACTTTATTTTTTGAGATTTCAAAATTACATTTTCTCTGTTTACACAAATTTGAGCTCACTTTGATTTTATAGTTTAAACAACAAACTAATAGTCTGGAAGAATTAGATTCTAAACTTGCACTGCATTGTTTGCATCATAAAGTTCACATGCGGATGTAGATGTGCTGCGTTTTCTTACCTGCAAAGAATGTCATGAGCATGGCCACCCAGCCCAGGATGTAAGACCAGGAGAAGCGCCAGTCACCAAAACGCCTTCCCAGGAAGTGGACTGTCACCCCAGTGTAGATGGCCATAGCCAGAAGAACAAAGAAAGCTAAAAGGGAGGAGTTGCATGTAATATATTTAACAATACATTCAATGAACTATTGCACATTCACTTTTTGTTGTTTTATTCTTCTACTCATTATAAGCTGTGCAACTCTGCTAAATGGGACTTCAGTGTTTGGTACTTGACTCTATTACTACTGTACTTTTAGTGGAGTTGACTTTCTTTTAACTGACTCGTTACAAGGTATTTCTACAAGTCTGTTCACTAAAATATAAGATCTGGTTGCCCTCTAATCTGGTTATATGTATGCATGTCTGTGTCTTCAAAAACCAAAAGACAGAAAACTCACTGGAGACAAAAAACATGATTCCTGCAGCAAAGGAGCGGTTGAACCTTTCGAAGGAGGAGAAGTGTGAAAAGGACATGATGCCGGCGATGATGCCTGCAAAGCAAGACATCCCTGACAGGATCATGAAGGCCCTGGTGGCATTCCAGTAAGCTGGAAGAAAACAGGTAGAAATTAGTCGATGGCATCTTTACAAATGATGCTATGTGCAAATGAGATCGTTTCAGCTACTGGCCTGCAGTGCTGGAGTAAATTTGTGATCTTTCACTTTTCAAGCTGACCATTTATTAGTTTCCTTGTTGAACTAAAATATGATTACATTTATTGATAACTTACTGGACAAGTAGACAAACCTTTATTTTTACAAAACTGCTCACACTTTATTAGTCACGCAACAGCAAAACACTAAAATAAAGAAAAACACTAAACAGGTTAAACACAGTCTTACCTATGCTGTCAGTCTGCATGTAGCACTTGTTGGACATGCAGTACCTCCAGAGACCCTGGTGGGCATAGTTTCCAGAGAGACGATACTGCATCCAGTAGTCTGTCGCAGTGGAGACCACTAACAGGATGTTACCCACGATGGCACAGAACAGGCCCCCTCCCATGAAGCTGTACATCTTGAGCTGAGATAATGGGGCAGCAGCAGAGCAACTATAAAATAAATTAGAAAGAGTTAATACATTTCACACTACAACACTTATCAAGGTTCGTGATGAAGACTGAAAACTTATAACAAGCACACTTCATGACTTAAAGCTAAAGCTTTCTTGAACAGCAGAACATTAAACACTTTAAAAAATCTATTAAGACACATAGTATTCATGCATGCACTGCCTAGTCTAAAGAGAAAGCAACCAATCACAAAGACAATCCAAAATACAGACATGAAGAAATAATCAAGCAGATATTGAAGCCAAAAATATGACTGCCTTTGAACCTGTAAAAATCACATAGCTGTGCATAGTGGAATTTAGTACTGAAACAGCCTGGATTTTCTCATCATTAAAAAACCCCAACAACATTTACCTCTTTTTTACTGGGGACATCGCTAATAGATGAACACGTCCAAAGCAAAGCCTGACGCAAAGTTTTTCTTTATGATCCTGCAGTTTGTGTTAATTCCCTCTCCAAATCTTCACATCACACCAGTTATGATGTTATATCTGAATGTGCCAGCCTCTATGCAGTCACAGTCATCATGCATGTATCACTGTAGGGAACACACACAAAATCTACCCAGAAATTTGAACCCTTACCTTGTTTCTGGAAATGCACCGTCTCTTCTACCCACCTTCGGGAGGTAAAGATAGAAACGGGTGGATGGAAAACAGCGAGGACTGTTGCTCAATTGGTGGGGAGAGAGAAAGTCACAGACAATACTACAACCGAAAAGTCGTCCCCTCGTCTTTTTTGTTGATGAAAGCAAAATCCTTTGCTGCCATTGGTCTCCCTGTGTGGGCTGCACTTGAATGAGACCCTACAGTGCATGTGACCCTGTACATTGGAGTGTGTATGTGTGCCTGTGGGGTGGGGGGGCTACTGGGGCCTTAGAGAAGGGGTAGTGGTCAATGTATCTTTTTTGGGGGGGTTTTGTTTGTTTGTAAATGGTGTACTCTAGAACTGGGGATATGCATAGGTATGCAGGACTGTCTGTGTCAATGCAACATGCTGAAACACTCACTTCTCTTTCAGTGTTGTCCCATGGGGGCGTCGCATATAGAGGCAGCGCTCTACAGTATAGAAGCAATACCTGTTTATGTCCGCCACAGAACTGTTTGGACTTATATAGAATATATGTTCATTTCTAAAGCTAAAGCTTACACAAGGCACTGAAATGAACATTTTCAGTCACTAACATGACGTAAAAATATTTGGGGAAAAAAAGGTAATGCATGCCATGTTTCTATCTTTGAAAGGACATTCCTCCACCGTGAGGGCAATTTATTCAGCCTTCAGAACTAAAAAAGGGTTAAATTTTGGTTTAAAGTTAAGGTTAGATTGAAAATTGAATTAGTATTCAGTTCTGATTGATAATGTTAAAGAGTAGGGGCTGATTTATGTTTTTTTATGATCATTGATGCTATGGATATTTTGTTCAAATAAACATGTTGTCTAAGTGAAAATCAATTCAGTCACTAAAACTGTCTATTCAGTGAATAACAAGTTAACATACAAATAACCAATGTGTACACCTGAGTCAAATATTTAAGTCAATAATTAAGGCTAATATCAAGTAAAACTAGTAACAGCAGACAGGCAAGCCAACCAGGGGTACCCATATTTTTTCATTTTCACCATTTAAGAAGTGTTCGATGAAGCATTGGATAAAACTAATCAATCAATTAATTTATTAATGTAAAAAAATATTAGTTTACATAACATCCACTTTAATAAAAGGTGATGAATGATTTTTCATTTATGCCTATAATAGAGAGCATTTTTAGGGTTTTTATGGAGGGTTTTCTGTTATGTGTTGCATGTGTTGGGGTGTGCATAAATCTATGTTTCAGTCTCTTAGTCTACACAAGACAAAAAAAAGCTTTTTTTTAAAAAGCCATTAACTGCGCCTACAACTAATTGCACTGTTTTAGTAGTTAGTTTATTAATCAAAACTTGTAACGATGTGTGAGTTTTTGAGTGATGTCAGTGTTCGCAGAACAAGCCAAAGAATGATGTAATGGTTGCTGCAGAATGACCGATGACACTGTGATGTTACAATGACTTTAAAAACAAAAGCGACAGGATAATGGGTCATCTCAGATTTGGTCACAGCTTTGTGAAGAAAATAAAGATGTCAATTTTTTAAGTTAAATATTGGACTAAGTTCCCGAGAGACCCACATACAGTGTTCAATGTTTTTTTCTTCCTACAACTGGCAGCTGCCAGAGAAAGCAAAAACACTGACCTGACATGAGCAGGACCCCTGTATCCCATGCGAGTTAGTCACTCATCTAAATAGTCTAAAGAATGGAAAAGATTATCATGATTTTTCTAAGTCAAAGTTGTGGAATTTAGCGATTTAGTACAACTGGATTGAGTTGCATCGTGTGTTTCGAGACAGCTGCTAACAGACTGAAAAACACACGGTACCAGACTTTCCCCTTGTGTGACACTAAACAGAAATCTCTTCCTTTGGGAAAAAAAAATACCCATATATTTTTTACTTTCCAGATATGATTTCTGCATGTGTTGATCCAGAAGGTTTTATATGTTTCCCTGCTCTAACACACTTGATTCAAATTAAATGGATCAAAAAGCTTATCAAGTTCTGCTCAGTGACTCGGGTGTGTAAAAACAGGGAAACATGTAAAACTTGTAGGATTGTGGCTCTCAAGGGCCAGACTTGCCTATCCCTGGTCTAGAGAGTGCAGAGAAGGTATGGCAAATGCAAGATGGAGATGAGATAGGAGAGCGAATTAAAAGGACTGTAGGGTGAATGGTTGATGGTGGACACAGACGGACTAAATAATGATGTGATCCATTCATGGAGGGGGACTATTACTAAAATTGTGAGAAGAAAAGTGAAAAATGTTCAATTAAAATACTAATAAATTGCAAAAGGAAAACAAAATCAAAGTAAACGAAACAGAAGAAGAAAATTTCATGTAAATCAGATTGACGTGGTCAATTAAAATTGACAACCAGCTTGGTGAAACCTTTTTTTTTTTTAAATCCCATAAAGAGTGAAAAGATGTGCTGGAACTGTTATGTCTAGTTGTTACTGTGATAAGTTTAGAATAAACTGAATTAATTAAATTGTCTCTGTGCTTAATTTTGAGGTTGAGTTCTTTTAATTATTATATCTGCCAAATATGTATTTGTCTATCAAATGGGGTGTGAATTCAGCAAAAACAAATAGACCTGGAGCATCAATCGATAGTTGCCTTTTATGTTTTATTCCTGGAGTGATCTCCAGGAATAAAACATAAAAGGCAACTATCGATTTTGTATCTATTGTATCTATCATGGAGAGAACCAAGCTGTCTACATGAGAGAGAGACACCATGTATTTTTTCTAAAAAACATAACTTATAAACATGGATTAGAAAAATAGTTTCAATTGACCCAGTTTAAAGGGTATATCATGACAACAACTCTGACAAAGCAATCTTATCTTCCACAGTTTTGTTACAGTAAAGGTACTCTTAGGTGAAAGGGCATGAATAATTCAATTTAATTCAATTTTTTAGACTTTATTTAGACAGCATTTATGTATTTATTTTTGTTCATGTACTTTGAATCATCTACATGTATTTGCCTTGCCTTCTGTTCAACCTGCAAACTAATCAGTTTATCATAACTTAATACTGAGTAAGGCTATAACTTAATACTGAGAGGCGAACAAAAACACAAACCATCAGTTGTGTCTTACGGCGGGCTGTAGGAACTGTTAAGGTTGGCTCTGGAAAAAAAAAAGTTTGACCTTTTATGACCCGGAAGCTGACGCCAGACTCAAGCTTTTCCATCGGTGGAGTAAAGATGGCTGACCAAGGCGCCGCAGATCCTGGTAACAACAACAATAATAAACCTGAAGCCTCAGAAGGAACTATTATTAAGGTCACAGTGAAAACCCCTAAAGACAAGGAAGAAATCGCCATCGCTGAAGATGCCTCTGTCACTCAGGTTTGTTGATCTCGCAGCAGGCGGGTGCTCTTCGTCGCCGTGCTCTAACGTCATGCCCCTGCCCACAACTTCAGCTAGGAAGCTAACTTGTTAGCTCCTTTAGCATTTGTCCTTACTCTTGCCGGCTAACAGAGAGTGTGTGAAATTAAAAGGGTTATGAGAAATGGGATTGTTATTACTTAGATGATCATTTTATCGGTTATATTAACGTAAGTGACACCCACCTGGGGTAAATGACCGCGCGAATAATTGATGTTGCTAACCGGCTAGCCTGGTAGCGGTTAGCATGTGGGCTAACGCTGCTTGCGAGTCGAGCCAGCGTTAGCACCTGAGTAGCCAAACAAGTGTCAGCTGACGCTCCTGCTATGCTCATAGCAAGCTGCAATATCTGGCTGATAAAACCAAGGAAGTGTTTATGATATACTATACATTGCATCGCTTTCATATCCTATTTCAGCTGAACAGCTTAATCAAAAGTCAAAGCCTGCTTTCACTAGAACATTCTCGCTGCTGCTACTGAGTCATTCTGCTTTCTTGGGAATTTTTAGTATTCTCAGGGCTACTGTTGGCTTGGCGACAAGTTACAATGAAACCAAATGCAGTCCCTGTTGCTAGAATGAAATGGGTGTTTATTTAACTTCACAATGGCTTCTTAACATTTTAACTTGTCAAAGTTGAGATTAGGATTTAAAATGTAAAGGGAAGCAGCTGTTCTAGGCAGAGAATCGGCATGAATAGGGCCACTGTTATACATTTATTACAGTAGTTTTCACAACGTGGTTGCCTGTCTTCTATGGTACACATATAACAATAATGTTGAATGTTGGAGTATTATTTATTAGGACTAATCACAAACATTGCTCTAATGCTCCATGTGCAGGCCCCTAGCATGTATTCACAGCAATGTATAAAAAATTGTCATATTTATCTTGAACAGGCAAACAAAACAAGAGTGAAAACAAAAGTGAAAATTGACAACTTAAAGAAAAATCTACAAAAGTTTCAGAAAATAATGACTTTACAAACAAATAATTAGAAGTTTTTTTTATCCTTTCTTTTTTCCCCTGTAATTTAAGTTTTGGTTTATTTACAACTACACACATAAAATTGCCCTTTTGTCTTCTTTGAGATGGCAAGTTCCAGGCCGAATACCTTCTCACCATTAGTAAGCATTTATTTAACTAAGTTGTAACCAAAGTTTATAAAGAAGACAAATAAGAATGAGTGGCTGTATCAACCCTAAAAATGATCTTTTGGAACAAAATCCAAAACTAATGGTAATTTGGCAGATTTACTGCAAGGCCACTGCTAATAGGATAATGAAAGTACTTTTGTGGTAATGGATTCTGTATGGTCTGAATGTTCCTGCTGAACGAAACTGTATCAGAGCTGCTCTAAGGAGATATAATAACTTTTAAAGTTAGTTGGTAGCATTCAAAGGGATTCTTATATTCATAAATGATTTTAACCAGAGAAGAATTAAATTCTATCTCTATCTATCTATCTATCTATCTATCTATCTATCTATCTATCTATCTATCTATCTATCTATCTATCTATCTATCTATCAGGATTGAGAGCCTTTTATGTTTTCACTGTTTATCCACTGACTTGGATGTGGAGGTTAACATGGCAGATAATCAGTTAGTTGCAGACTATAACTTCACCTCTACATATCACTAAATCCTTTACACTGCTCATGATCAATCTTCTTTTTCATGAAAACAAGTGTAAATGGACAAAATAAAACCATACCTGTTTTTAAAATGACTTTTTCCATAGGTGTTTTTTTCTTATTTCTTTTACGTTTCGATGCGATTAGCCATCCAGGTCACCTTCTATTGCTCATTTTCAGTATTTATTTTCTGTCTTGCAGTTTAAAGAAGAGATCTCGAAACGGTTCAAAGCCAAACAGGACCAGTTGGTTCTGATTTTTGCAGGGAAGATCTTGAAGGATGGTGACAGCCTTAGCCAACATGGCATCAAAGATGGCCTGACAGTTCATCTAGTCATAAAGACAGCACACAAGTAAGGCATTTATTTTATACAAAGCATACTGATTTAACAGGACTTTTTATAGCAGCTATTTTTGGAGGTATTGGTGCATGTCTTAGTGTGCAGTTGACTCGTTTGCATTTATTGTTGCATTTAACTTAACGCTGTCTAAACACAGTGAGCTGAAATGACTGTATTTCTCACTTTTTCCACATGACTACACTTCATCTCTGTAGGGCAGCAGATGGCGGTAGCACCTCAGCCTCTAGCTCATCCTCCACTCAGGCAGGCAGTACCTCCACCTCTAGTCCAGGCACCACCCCAGCCTCCACAACAGGCTCAACTGGCTCTGCCCCACCACCCACACAGACGCCCAATATATTGAGTGAGTCTATCTGTGTGTAATTACTTACTTTCAATAACCTTTCACCTTTTGAGGAGCATAATGTTGCCCCCTTATTGTTGTTAAATGTGTTTAACCCATCTATCCATCCTCCCTCAGCTGGCTTTGGTGACCTGGCTGGTCTGGCTGGAATGGGCATGGGCTCTGCTAACTTTATGGAACTTCAGCAACAGATGCAGAGGCAGCTCATGTCAAACCCAGAGATGCTTTCTCAGATTATGGAGAACCCGCTGGTGCAGAACATGATGTCCAACCCTGACCTGATGAGACAGATGATCATGGCTAATCCTCAGATGCAGCAGCTGATGGAGCGCAACCCTGAGATCTCCCACATGCTTAATAACCCTGAGCTCATGCGGCAGGTAAAGGAAATTGAGATGGAATAAAAGGCAATTATCTGTTTAGAACAGTAATTATAGTAATCTCCCACTGCATTTTTCTTGGCTTATTAAGGATTTGACTTGCTCTATTTAAAATAAACCTTAACAGACATGCTTCCGCTCCCCTTTTTATCTTGCCTGCCAGACCATGGAGCTAGCCAGGAACCCAGCTATGATGCAGGAAATGATGCGAAACCAAGATCGGGCGCTGAGCAACTTGGAGAGCATCCCAGGAGGTTACAATGCCTTGCGGAGGATGTACACAGACATCCAGGAACCCATGTTCAGCGCTGCCAGAGAACAGGTATCTGTAAAGAATGTTTACAAATCAAAGCTTTGTTCTGTTTTCATTTGCCAGTGTTGCATGTGTAACTATATTTAGACTTTTTTTTTAGTTTTTCTAAATTTGTTTAAACTTTTTCATTGTAGTTTGGTAGCAACCCGTTCTCAGCTCTAGGTGGGAACTCTGAGTCTGGTGCCCAGCCATCACGGACAGAGAATCGAGAACCCCTACCCAATCCATGGGGGCCACCAAATTCTTCTAACCCCTCTGAAAGTGGAGGGGGGACCACAGGAAGTACCAGCACCACAGGGGGCACCAACCCCAGTGTGTCTAACCCTCTTGGCATCAATCCTGGCAGTTTGGGAAATGGTAAGACCGATCAGGCCATTTTCCTTAATACACATGCATTTGGCACATAATTCAAATACTCCAATAATTTGTGTGTGTATGTGTGTGTGTGTGTGTTGAAGGCATGTTCAACAGTCCAGGCATGCAGAGTCTACTGCAACAGATCTCGGAAAACCCTCAGCTGATGCAAAACATGCTATCTGCGCCTTACATGCGCAGCATGATGCAGTCACTGGCTCAAAACCCAGAGTTAGCCTCCCAGGTAAGAAGTGGGAAAAGCCATTTACTCACCAATATAGAAAATTACTATTTTTATCATTACACAGTAAACTGTGACATTTTGGATTTTGAAAAATTCAACACTGCTTGCTTTTCAGATGTAGCATAAGACATGTTTTGATAGACTGAAGTCGAACGTTTGTAATAAAATATACAGATGAGGATCTCATTGGCTAAGCAGGATGGGATTCCTTGTTAAAGTCACATTTGCATGAAATTGCAGGGATAAGTAAATAACCAAGGCAGACTGGACACCAAGCCAGAATTAGTTAACAGTTATGCTTCGAAACAAGAAACTCACTTTCACTTTTCTGGTTCAGTGTTTGTTTTGAAATTTCTGCAAAGTCGCTGAGGCAGGCATAATTTAAGTATTAACTTTAATATATAAACTGCATAATGTGTTGTGGAAGGACTAATAAACCTGACTCTTTTCTTTTTTTCTCTCTCTTCTATCGTCTCTGCAAGGTTTTAATGAATAACCCCTTGTTTGCTGGAAACCCACAGCTGCAGGAACAGTTCAGAGCTCAGCTGCCTGTTTTTCTGCAGCAGGTACAAACCTTTTTGCTCATTTTTTTGCTCAGTTCCGGATTTTTGAAAAAAATGTTTCTATCGGTCTGGATATAAAGTAAAAAAAGCAGACCCGGTGGCGTTGTGATCGGAGTGTCATATGACTCTCAGCAAGTACCACCACAAGCACCAACAGGAAGCGTTGCAATGTAGGCCACGAACAGACTGTGGTGGGGTTGCCCAAAGAAGTTTCAGTTTTATTAAATAAATTAGAAAAATGTGTATTTTGATTTGTGATACTGTGTTTTTAAAAGCAGCAGAAAATAAACGTAGCTGGTTGGCTATCTTGTACCAGTTGTTTAGAGACCACAGAGCCTAGTATTTCTACATTTCATACCTTACTAGTAAAGGGACAGCGATGGTTGCTTACCAGTGTCCAGCAGCAGGTGGCATGGTTGTACCATAAAGTTGGATTTAACATAAGCTTCATCTTCAAAACACATTATTATTTCATTTTATAATACCGATCATTTTAGAAACATAAAAATGATGTAATTAATTATGTTTTGCTTTCTTCAGATGTTCAAAGATGCTTGTGACTAAAGGATCAAAGTCTACAGCTAAACATAAAGGTTTTGGTCAATCCTCAAAAAGTGATTTACAAATATTTACTTCATCACCAATCAACTAGACAGCCAGCAGTAAAGGCATTTTCCTTAGCTAGGTTATTATTTGTTATGAATTGGCTTGTTTGAATACTGATTGGATGGCTCGAACTGATTGTCTGTGAAGTGCCCTGAGGGGACATTGTCAGGAATTGGCGCTATACAAATAAAGATGAATTTAATCTAATTTAGTTACTTCACAGAATTCAGTTCATAAACCTGTATTATAAGCCCAAGTATTAACAGCCAGTTCTTAACAGACTGTGCTACAAAATGTGAGCGGGTTGATTTCGTATGTTTTTAGAATCGGAACATATAAATTAGTGGAATTCAGTTATTTATAAAAAGATTTTTTTTTTATAAATAAATAAGAAAAATGGGCTGCTGTGTGGTGTAGTGGTTAGCACCACAGCCTCACAGCAAGTAGGTCGCTGGTTCAAGTCCTGGGCAGAGTTTAAGCCAGAGGGAGTTGCTGGTTCGAGCTGGGGAGGGGTTTGAAACACTGGCCTTTCTGTGCGGAGTTTGCATGTTCTCCCCGTGTGTGCGTGGGTTCACACCAGGTACTTTGGCTTCCTCCCACTGTCCAAAGTCCTGCATGTTAGGTTAATTGGTCACTCTGAATTCTCCCTAGCAGTGAGTGTGTGCGTGAATGGTTGTCTGTCTCTCTGTGTTGGCCCTGCGATGGACTGGCGACCTGTCCAGGGTGTACCCTGCCTCTCGCCTGATACTTGCTGGGATAGGCTCCAGCCCACCCATGACCCTGCATGGATTAAGCGGTCAGAGAATGAATGAATGAATAAAAAGAAAAATCAGCCAGTCATTGATCTTTAAAGGTATCTAATTATACAGGTGTTAAACCTTACATTGTAAACTCCGCATGGCATGAATGTTGTCATCAGAGACTATATTTATGACCGAGTACCTGGCAATTTGTTGCAACCTTGTTGATTTTAATTGCATGCATGCACAGCATACATGTTTGTAAATGCAGGCTGGAAAACAGCCCAGTACACGGACGTTATAATTGGGCTCCGGTGTTGTCATGTTTTTATGTTGTTGTTTTCTTTTTTTAATCTCTCTACTTTTATTTGTTAAGAACATAGAAACCGAAAGGTTCTTTTATGTATAAATTTGATTACTTAATTTTAAATCATTTACTTAATTTAATCGATTGATTCAATTTATTTATTTACTTTTTTTAAATTTGATTTGATTTATCTACACCCAAGTTGTGCTAGTGGTAATTATTTTTCTTGTGCTCCTACATAAAGAATCCATTTGTGAACAAAAGACAATCTAAGACAAATGCAATAGTTTTAAATCTTTTAATTATTACTGTCTTTTTTTTTCTTTTTCTTTTTTAAAGAATTGGATAAATCCTTTTAAATCAATAGTTGAACAGCATTTTGATACCATGCGCTTTTTTTCCCCTTTTACTCTCAAGTTGTCTGGATCATTTTTGTTTGTTTAGTTCTTTATTTTTTGAGTGCACATGAAATGGATTGTTGTTGTTTGGTTAATTTGTGGCTGCTGCTTCTGTTGGGGTGCAGATGCAGAATCCAGAGGCCCTGACAGTTATGACCAATCCCCGGGCCATGCAAGCCCTAATGCAGATCCAACAAGGACTACAGACGCTGCAGACAGAAGCCCCGGGCCTCATGCCCAGGTTTGCTTACTCAGACAGATAAACACACATCGCATGTCTTATGGAAGATTTTATTTTAACACTTGTGGTTTTTCTTTTGGCCCAGTCTGATGACAGGTGGGATTCCTGGCATACCCACAGGAGGGGGCATGCCCACAGAGAACCCTGCTTCCTCGCCCAGCAGTGCTGGAACAAACACCGCCCAGCAGCAGCTGATGCAACAGATGCTCCAGATGTTTGCTGGTGGAGGTGGTGGAGGAAGTGCAACGGTACACACCTACTTACATGCACAGGAATAGAATCCTTAAAATCTTTATGATGTTTTGTGTGTTTTATTTTTGTTTTTGTTTTTATTTTAAATTTGAAGTTCTATTAATTCTCTCCCTGTAGACCCAGACTCCAGAGGTTCGGTTCCAGTCCCAGCTGGACCAGCTGAACGCTATGGGCTTCATTAACCGCGAGGCCAACCTGCAGGCCCTCATTGCTACCGGAGGAGACATCAATGCCGCTATTGAGAGACTGCTGGGCTCACAGCCCTCGTAAAGACATACAGTACATACTGACACACAGACATGCTCATAAGTACATACTTAACTCATAAACACACTCAGCATCTACAGAGAACCAAGAGAAATTTTAGTGTATTGTCCCAATCAAGAAGAAACTTGGGCAGGAACTGCAAGATCCTCACGCCACATCTGTTCTCACATCATTCCCTTTGCCCCCTTATTTCATTTTGGCATCATCCTCCCAGATCTGTCTTAGAGTTCTGCTGTTGAGTTGGACTGAACCACTCTCACCTGGAAGGATCCTCTGGTGTAAAGCGAAGGAGCAAAAACCATGTCACGGAAAGGGATTGCCAAGCATTTTCTTCATTCATTGTTTCCTTCTCAGAAATCTGGAGTAGAGTGTTGTAGGCAAACATTTACATGATCGAGATTATACCCGTGTGATGTGATTGGCAGATAGCTTTGTTTCATTTATGGCTACTGTTGGGCGGTGCGGTAGTTTCTTGTTATACCGGCAGTAATCCTGAAAACAGGCAGGAGGGTATCTTGTCCACACAGATGGTAACCCTCATTTGCCCCCCCCCCCCCCCCCCCCCCCCCCCCCCCCCCCCCCCCCCCCCCCCCCCCCCCCCCCCCCCCCCCCCCACCCCC
>JAOXYM010000018.1:13802511-13814930 GCA_028567055.1 Leptatherina wallacei
CCCCCCCCCCCCCCCCCCCAAATGCATTAGGCATGTTTAAATCTTCATTTACAAATTTCAGATGGTGAATTTTGCAATGAAAGTGCAGGAAAGCTTTTCATCTGAAGGTCCTGTCATGAAGGTTACATTTGTGCAGATGGGCCAGGGCATCTCCATTTAACACTGCAAATTGTTCCTGGAAGTATTTTGAAATCAAATGAGGTCTTGATTAGCCTTTTTAGCAATACCGAGAGCAGGTCTTTGTGAAAGTGTTGTTTGGACATTTTGTTGGGTTTTTTTTTTTGTCTTTTTAGACTAAAATACTCAACCTGACTTCCATCCTTCCTATTTGAAATTTCTTAATTACTCCGCAATCTAGGGGAAAAGTTCCCTGAGTAAGCTTTGCTAGCATCTTGTGTAAATGTCATTCTCTATGGGCAGAAATGATCTAAATTAGCTCATGCCTGCTGATTACTGGGACAGAATTTTGGGAGGTTTGTTGTTATACAGATTGAAATTAGCTTCAGCTGAATATTTATAGTGATGACTGTGAATGGTCCTAAGCTAATTCTTTTAAACTTTAATGAACCCATGGCGTGTTTTTCCAGGTTTTCTGATTTATCTGCAGTGTTAAAACAATGTGTTACTACCCAAAGCTTTAAATCAGGGTATATGTTTTAGTTGAAGGAACTACAGAACAAAATAGTGTCAAACTCTTGCTTGAGGGAGTTTTCTTCATTTAAAAAAATTCAAATTAGCATGGCCCTATCATGTCATAGTTCCCTGGCTTTATGGTCAAATTCTCCATTTACTGTATAAGTAGACAGTTTTGTGCTACAGTGAGATCAGATGGTGGCACTTTGTTTATGTTTCAAAGATGTTGCCAACAAAATGTGTTTGATGTGAGGAAAAGTTGACATTTTCAAGTGATCTCGGCCAGCAACATAGTTGTGAAAAAATATTTGGATTTGTTTTCTGCGTTTGAGGGACTATTGCTTTATTTATTGCCCCATACAACTCTGGCCTTGGAGGGAAACTAAGGCCCAGTCTCAATTATCCCCCTTAGCCCAACCCCTTTGCCTTTAAACAAAGGGTGGAGGCAAAGGGCAATGTTTTCAGCCCTAAAGACACCCCTCTTTCCGTATAACCTGAACGTATTAGGAGGCTGGTTTGCTCGTGGCTCCCTGTTTACAAGACACGCGTGTCATACAGGCCTTATGATACAACAGAAAGAAGAGCTGCAACTTACATCCTTATAACCACAGAAATTAAAATTAAATATATTGAAAGCGTAAAACTCCTCCTACCCCTTTGCCATTAAGTCTGCACCTGAAAAAGCTCTGCTGAAAGGGGTATTCACCCCATTCCCCTTAGCCCTACCCCTCGCCCTGAAAGAGAATCGAGACACCCCTTCGTCTCTCATGAACGCGCAAAACGGAGGGGAAGGGCTAAGGGGGAGAATTGAGATAGGGCCTAATAGTTGAGGCCGTTCCAATACTTGAAGGACGAATCTGAACTTCAAGCAGTAGGTGAAACTCTTCCAGGTATCTGCATTGAGTTGGTATTAGGCATATGACTAGATTTCAGTACAAACATCATGGATACACTGAGGGAAAAGGCAGCTTAGGGAGCTAGTTCATCAGAACTCTCCCTTGTTCTGATGACGATTACAAACCATTGGGAGTTATGATTCGTAAAAAGCTCATCTAGAGGTACCAAAGGTTATCAAATTAATGAAGATGGTCATTCCAGGCCCACAACATTATAGCGCATATAGCTTTCAATGTGAAAATGGCAGTTATGGGAAGGGGGGCTGTGGGGATGGTGATACATTCAAACAAATACTTCCTGACACCCAAAACCTGATCACACTCCTCCTCCCACCCTTTCGGCTTATCCCCTAAGGGGTCCCCACAGCGAATTACCTCAGGATGTATTTGCATGAGTATTTTGGCACATGTTTTATGCCAGATGCCTTTCCTGACGCAACCCTCTGCATTTATCCGGGCTTGGGACCAGCCCTCAGAGAACACAGGCTTGCATCCCCCTCGGGGCTGCAGAACCCACAATTGAGACAAAACCTGATCACAATAAGCATCTTAAAAAATATTGATCATAAGAAGTCAGTGTGGCAAAACATGAGCTCTGAAAGCTGCAATTTCGTATAGCACTGTTTCTCCTGCTAAAAGGTGAGTGGGTAGAAAGGAGCTGTGGCACAAGAATCCTCTGTCTGCGTCGTCATTTTTCTAGAGCTATACACGGGGCAAGAGTTTAAAGTGCACCCAAAAATGTAATCTCACTTCTTTGAGTTGCATTTGTAGCTCCTGCAACACCAGACAGGATTTGTTAAGTCCCTGTGAGGTTTTTCCAGTCCTGCAGGAGGCTTTGCTGTGGGTATGCATGGAGCAACAGATCAGCAAAAAAGAGGGCAGGCTGGCTGTGAAGTAAATGGCCCAGTAGGGTGTTTAGGAGCAAGCTGGAAGGCATATTGGCCAAGCTGCCACCCACAGAGAACTGATTGTGTGGGGCTCAGTGCTGCTGTTGTCTGGGCTGAAATGAATGTAATGGCAAAGGAGTATTCCTTCAGTTAGATTTGTTGGCAATGCAGCCTGACAATAGCTTTGCATCCATAGAAGGAAAATGTCATAACAGTGTCCTTCTGTGCTGATATGATACATCACAGAGTGAACCATTTCTTTACAACCCCCACACCCACCCCCCAAATCTTTACACTATTATGACAACTGATACATTTGTATTCTGAGCTTATTTCATCAGCCGAGACATTTTCGGTAGGTTTGTGTGAATTGTTTTCCCTCTTGTATACTAAACTGAAAAAAGGGTGACAGGAGTATGAAAAGTTGAGTCAAAATGCATGAACTGTGTGAAAAACCGAGATCACCTCATGAATCAAAAGTTCATAGAACCAACTTAAGCAACAATAACTTCTGCGATGTGTCACCAGTCTCTCATATGCTTCAGTTTTTTTAGATTTGTGGGTATTTGTTTATGCATGGCTCTGTAAAGGCCCCTCCCAGAGCATTTTAATCAGAATGAGGTCTGGACTTTGACTGGACTGGACCATTGTAGCACCTTAATTCTTTTCTTTTTCAGTCATTTTGTGAAAGACTCACTGGTTTAGCTTGGGATCATTGTCCTGTTGCATAACCTGTATTAATCAAGCTTTGGCTGTCAGACAGATGGTTTCATATTTTACTCTTGAATATTTTGGTATATAGACAAGTTCATGATTGACTCAATGACTGCATATGCCCAGGTCCTACGGCTGCAAAAAAAGCCCAAACCTTCACTGTTCCATCACACTTTTTTTCACTGTTGGTATGACGTATTTGTGCCAATATCGGGTTTGGTTTTCACCAAATATGTTGAGGTACGTAATGGCCAAACATCTCCACATTGGTCTCATACATCAAAAGACTTCGTTCCAGATGACTTGTGGCTTGTTCAGATGCCATCCTGCAAACCTAAGCTGTGCCGACATGTTATTTTTAGGGAAAATAAAATGCTCACTTTAGAATCATGGAGTCAAGATTGTTCGGAAATGACCGTGTAATCCTTCCCAGATTGATGGGCAGCAACAATTGCTTCTCCAAGCTCATTGCTAATGTCTTTTCTCCTTGGCATTGTGCTAACACACACCCTAATGCTCCAAATCAGCAAACTGCTAAAACTCTTGCTATTTCACATGCTGATGATCAGTTAAGTTAATCAAATGTATTTCATTACCAGCACCTGGCTACTACTTACCCTCTGTGATGAAAATTGTAAGCGTCTACTGTTTCTTGCACATTGCTTCTGTATTTTGATTAAGATTTTGTTTAATGAACAATGGCATGGTGTAATTTATGATGTGTTCTTGTTCATCTGAGGTCACATTTAAATCATGTTAAAATCTGGTAAGGACCATAAGATTTAAAAAACAACATTTTTTTTGTTATGTTCTCCTGATACATAAAACCTTAGAAGTGAAAGGTGTACTTTCGTTTTCACATAACTGTAGGTGGCCTAGTCATCTGCACTGGAGTTTTCTATTGATCTAAGATCCATAAAACAAGCTCTAATCTAATTTCACGGCCCTTTTCTGTCTCAAAATTGTGTTTAACAGGTTGATTACACAGTCTGTGTTATGATTCCATTACCACAAATTGTGAATATGGCACAATATGCACATTTTCCATATTAAAAAGCAGGCCTGTGTATTTTTGGATTAAGAAGAGGCGAGTGCACAGATTAAAGTTAATACGTTTCATCTGGTAGAAAAGCTGATGATCATTTTGTTGGCTGGTCACACTGTCTGGACAAGATGTGTAAGAAATATATCTGCCTGGACTGAGCTGAATTTATGATCTCTTAATAAGGATATTATTGCGTCAGATCAAGACTTGAACACAGTTGAACTGTTTTACTGAAAAATGTACTGTATTCATATGACCTGATGTTCACAGACATCTTTCCTTTTTTTTAAATCTGTGTTGTGTCCTAACCTCTCACAATACCACAAACCTCACTTCATCTCTATTTTAATGAGCTCGTCCTTTTCCATACCTGTGATAATAAGTTTCTCTCCAGGCTGCTGACATGTGGATAGTAAGGGGTGGCATGAAATAACTGTGTGATGGATTTGTCCATTGAAGCAAGCTGAGCAAAAATCTGTGGAGACCCTCGGGCCGTCTATCCGACTTTGTGTTTTTCTCCCTCATACTCTGTCGTTTTCTTTTTCTCTTTGATATAGACATGAGCACATAAAAAAATCACAGAGTAATTCCCCACTGAGAGGGAACAGCTGTAACATTTGCTTGCTTTTAGTAAGAATATTACACCTCTTAAATAAACAGGAGTGATTTTATTATTAAAACAATGAGTCATTACCAGATTGTATGGCTCACTTTGTTCAGAGTGCTCACAGCCCCTGAACTCACTCTAAAAGGACACACCTGTAACTGTAAAGGCTTAGTTTTTGTTCTATTTTATGTTTTCCATCATTTCTTCAGTCATAATAAAGCTTTACTATTACATAGCCCTTGACTAAGAAATGTATAATCCAGACTGAAAACATACAAAGCAGCAAGCATTTGGGAGAAAGACTAATCAAATGCTGTACTCTGGCATCTGGCCCCAAAGTGCAGGTCTATTTCACAGCTGAGACAACCTGGTGAAGTCATTTGTTTTCAGTCAGCAACTGACAAGACTCAAGGTTTACTAAACCCTTCTGTAGTTCTAGCCTTAACTTACTGCAGCACATCTGCCTGTGTTTGCGAGCAAGAAGGTGAAGTGAGGACAGTAAAAAAGAATTTCTTCTCTCTACTTTCATGTTGCTATGATTGGTAATGAATTTTGCAGCAAGTAATTTTCTTTTAATCTAGCTTGCTATTATTATTATTAATCTGTATGTGTACCTTTTAAGCCAAGTAAACTCAATTCTGGACTGAAGAGGACAAAATGTGTAATACGTCTAAGGAAATTGGATACTTCACAATTGCATGGCCAGTGCCAACTCCTTTTACATTTATTTGCAAATAGCTAAAGACAGTAAAAGTAAATTTTTATGCCAACATCAGAGACAAGCCAAGAAAAGACATGTGCCTTTCCCCACCTTTGCCTGTTGTCAGAGTAAATTCAGCTGTATAGTGAAGTGGAGTGGGAAAGTCTCTTGAGATGTTTAACAGCTGAGGGTTATGTCTAAGCAGAGAGATGCTCTTGTGTCACTGAATTTGCAATTTGGTTCTGACCAGAGAGCCTTCAATTGACCGACACTTTAAGTAGGCAAACTTCAGCCAGCTGCTTTTGATTACTGTTTACTGTAACAATGTAAATTACTGTCTATATGTTTACGGTTTGTAAATCATTTTTAAATCTGTAGTTTGACTCCTGTGTATAATCCTTATCAAATAATGACACATTAGTGGTCCTATTGCTTATATGAATAATACCACTAGGTCTTCTGCCAGTAATGATATTTTAATTTATACATTATAGTAATAAAAGGTTTGCCAGTTATACTCGCTTTATCCTGCAGAACATTTGGAGGATCAGATATATTTCACCTGCCATCGGCCAAAGGTGAGTTCACCCATCCATCACATGGTTATTATAGGGACACAATACAACCAACAGTAACACCATGCTACAAAAATGAGGTTTTAGCCGCAAATACAAACTTTAGTAATTGAATTAAATACCTTTTATTTCATCATTTGCCTTTAAATTACAGACTTGTCCATCACCATCCCATAATTATTGACTGATTATTTATTGTAAAAAGGTAGAATTTACAATACATGTCTGTAAAAAAATTACCCCCCCAGTATAACCGGTGAGTTTCTGCAATGTGCTAGTTATGAAGTTTCCATGACACAGTGTGATCTGTTTGAGAAACAATCTGATTATTTTCTAACAAAAACAAGGAGAAAGAAAAAACCCACCATATAATATTCTGCCTATAAGTACTCTCTTTCAGGAGAATTATAGAAAAGGGAATATTTTAGGGAGCAGAGATTTATTTTAAATTTGGGATCAGCAGAGGAAGAAACTTGGAAGGAGCGGCTTATATTGTTTTTACAGATTCTGTCAGGTATATGAAAACTTTGATGAACAGATTTTGTGTAATCATAACAGAAAGGTATCCCGGTTCTTCAACAGTACCATATAACTGGTTGGTGTTGACGCCTGGATTAATACTCCCTGGTTCTTCACTGACAGAAGGTCCAAATAATACAATTAGCAACTTAGATCTGGATCCTAATTTATTTCCCTATTATTATGCAAGGCGGGTCATGTTTGACTTTGACTTTTAAAGCAAATGAAATCATGAGCTATTATGTAATATCAAGCAATCCAATATTTACAGCACATTTACTGACCATTTGAAAGGTGTAAATGAGTAGCCTACTTATAAATGCAGAGTGGCTTCAATAGAGACAGCTGTGTAAATGTATAAACTCATATGATTGTTTATTTTGGCTTGACGTGGAAAGCAAGACGAGGGGAGTCTGGACACTTATGAAAAGTGTCAAAAGTCTAACTAGCTCAATTTAAACTTTGCATTCTTCTTTAAATTGATTGACTCTCTGAGCTGCCATGTAATCTTAACTTGAACGAGCCTTGAGAGTTATATAAACCTTGAGGAACATGAATCAAACACTGCCTGTCTGAGGGTTTTGAGATAAACACAATTATCAGCTCCATCCACATGCAGCACAGCACTCCACCAGCTCTTATCTACAGCACTCAATTATAAATGCCAATTTTGGTGGAGCTGAATGAGCCTGACCCTTGATGAGTCTTAATCCAATTTACATTTTTAAAGAAGTTTACTCAGACTGCAGGCTGAGAGTTTATTAGGCTTCATTCCTCAGAGGTGTATAGTCTCCAGTGGTGCTTTGTTTGTTTCTGATTAGCAGGCAGGAAAGGGATAAAAAGGGACTGATTGAGATGCCAAGAATTATAATTAGATAATTGTGGTGCTCTGTGGTTGTCTACCGTTTAGTCCCAAAGGATAAAAATACCAAATACAGCACATCACTTCAGCAAAGATCTGTGGTATATTTTACATTAGCGCCATCTAGTGGATAGTCACTGTACTCGGGGGAAGTGACGCCTTCTCACATTTCTACCAATCAGCAGTCGCGGCTCTCAATTCAAACAGCAACTCGCAGAGAACGGATTCGCTTCGACAAAATGGGTTATTTTGCTGCCTAATTTATATTGTTTATTGATGTTTTGGAAGTGAAAGGTTAAAAACCACATAACCTCCCGATATACATTTTTCTGGTAGGTTTAAATGTTAGCACCTTTTGTATATATTGTCAGGGTTGAATGATTGAAAACAGCCAAGTGCTTTCACAAAATGTAACGTTTACTAGCGTGCTAAGTAGCTTGAGAGCTAGCAGCACTTTTTGCGTCGTAATTTTGTTTTGGAAAGATGTATGATTATGTCACTTTTTTGAGCACCTAGATATTGAATTATTCTTTATAAATGGACAGATCTTTTGCCATGGCGAAAGAACGGGCCCAGAAGAAGTCCTTCCAGCAAAGTCTGGAGGACATCAAGGAAAGGATGAAGGAAAAGAGGAATAAACGGCTGGCCAGTGCTGGAGCTCCCAGCATAGGGCGAGGCAGAATGATCAACAAAAGCAGTGGTAAGTGGTTAAAGTTGAATTAACGAATGTCTTCACATTCAGGACTTTTAATGTTAATATGATCTGTGTATATTGATGATGCATGGACAGATGCAAAGGAGTGCATGATCGTGTTTTGCTATTGTCTCAAAACAAGCTATATCCCTCCGATATATTTTCCAGGGACTAATTCTATACACACCATCCTTAAGGGTGTACAGCTGAACAATAAAGCACTGGCTGTGGCCCTGCAAGCTGAGAAGGAGAAAGTGAGGCATGCCAATGCTGTGATCCTGCAGCTGAAAAGGGAACAGCAGGCTCTGTTCCTTCACCTGCTTCTGCTCAAGAGGAAGCTGAAAGAGCAAGAAACTCTGGCAGCTAGTGCTTCAGAGGTACAGTCTGAGATATGTCAAACACGTGTATGTCCAATCAATGTGTGTTAAATCAGGTATGCTACGTCTTACTGCAAGCTGCTCAGATAAGCATGTTTTATTTCTTTTTATGATGATCCTTATCTAGACTAAACCCTCAGACATCTTTGAATCCCAGCAACATTTGGATTCAGCAAGGTAAGTTTTTAAAAGAAAAAATAATCAGGAAATGGTATTATATACTTTTTCCATAGTTAACTGCCAGCTTGTTGCCTTTCAATTCACAGAAAAAAGCAGAGCAGCCAGAAACATGCGCATGAGCACATGCTGCGTGAAGCTTCTCCCATTTGTGCAGGTATTAACAAATTAATCTAACAACTTTTTATCAATTGTAAGCCATAATTGCTAACTTATTGCTACCACAATATTTTCTTATGTTGCTGTGGATTCATGCTTTGGTAATCGTCACTTTGACTAGTTGCTGGTTTTGACACATTTTTGTTTGTGCCTCTTAAATTCCCATTTCTAAATCAACAATGAGCAGATGGATAATTTTTGACCAGGTGCATGGCTGGTGTAGAGTAAGATAGACCTGGTTCAACTTTGGAGCCTTCCAAGTTTTAGTGGAAAAGAATAATGAGGGTCCCCAAACTGGTCCATATCTGGGCATCTGCGTAGCAATGCTCAGCTAAATGAAAATAAGCTTATCGCCTGTCTTCAGGTAAAATTAGCACAATTAAAGTAACATTGCTGACTCTGCTGAATTAAACTACAGAAATAAGTTGAAATACTCATTTTGTTGGATGATTTGAATCAAACAAAATTTCTTAATTTGTCATTGCAGATTTGACCTTTAAAATTACCCTAAGAATGATTTAAAGCCTATTATAAATATTGTTCTTCAAACTATAGCCTAATTGTTCCATGACAGTAGTTGTATAATGTTTGTAGTATGTCAAGTATCATAGCCAAAAATTTAACTATCACATCTTTTTTTTTTGTTGATTGTCTTTCTCAACATAGACCTATCACCTTCTAAAAAGAGTGAACAGTTTCATTGTGACAAAGAGGTTACATTGCCATCAACAGTGGGTGTAAGGCGTCGGCACACAGACAGAAGAAGCAGGAGGAGGTCTCTGCGTGTTCAAGAACAGAGGTTGTTGAGTGAGGGAGACTCAGTTGCTGGATTTGGGGATGTAATACCAAGTCCTATTCTCAGTGACGGTAAAAATCCAAATAAGACACAACAGAGGACAGAACCAGAGGTGGCAGATCATAGTGACACTGGGGAATTGCATCACTCTACTCCTGAATCTGCTCCTCCCACAAAAAGACAGCAGCAGCCAAGCAAGAAACGAGCCCAGCAGCAACAGTTCCGCTCCAAACCAGAACCAGCTTCACGGAAACCCGAGAGAGGCCGCAAACCAGAACGTGCTCCATTAAAGAAACCGTGGGAGAATCCCAAACCCAGAGCCCGCTCAAAGAGTCGGGACCGGTCAGCCACACGGACCAAAACAGCAGCTCCGCCACAAAGCAACAAGCTCAACACCTCACTGGGATTCAATGACACATTTGACTTTGACTGTGAAGAGGCGGTTCACATCACACCTTTCAAGGCCAAGGCGGAGGAAAATCAGCCAGCCACACCCATTGGTGAAGAGGCCCAAAGCGAAAAAACATCTGCCAGATCCAAGCAGTCAGAATCCAGCTCCTCATCACCATCTTCTGAATCAGAGGACAGCCTATACGTTCCTCAGAAGACTCGGCGGAAACAGGCTTCCCCTGACAACACCAAAGGCATCACAACTCGAAGAGGCCGGCCCTCAAAAGTAGTTGGAAGAAAAGAAATCATCCCTCCGAAACAGGAGATCTCTGGTGAACATTTATGTTTGTTTTTCTTGGCTTTAGTTTAATTTGTAAATTTTAATTTTAATTTTTATTGCCTTTTTTTTATTGAATTATTTTGTGTTTTTGTAGTCTTCAGAGATGAAGAGTCTATCCCCAAGGTGGCAGAGACTGAAAAAGGTGAAGTTAATCTTCATAACTCGCCTGATTATAGCTTCTCTAACAGCCCTGAGTCTGTTATTCAACAAGGTGAGTAAATGGTAGATTATGTCAAGTCTTAATAGTGTTCAAATCCTAATGTCATGAGGAAGACTAATAAGAAAACATGGGACTTACATACTGTGTATCTCCATCAAATGAGTATTTAGACAGAATAATTAACGAGCACCCTCATGAAAGGCAAAAAATTACCTTCATACACAATTTGGTCCTTTGCATTTATATATTATTTCTTTGATGCCTTCAGAACACAATGTTATGCACTTGTTCTCATTAAATATAGATTGTAGGAGCTGATTATTTTATATATTTCTCTAAGCATCGCCATGACACCCATTACAAACCAACACTGTTAACTTGTGTAAGAGGTGTTTTAGTGCTTTTTCTGACAAACCCATACATTTCTGGTTTTTAAATTACACTCACTACTTTCTGATTTTATGTGAAGAATAACAAACGCTGTGGATTAATTGTTTTGACACTTGCTGATCTGATCTGTTTTTTGGACTTGACTTGTGGATGCAGCACAATTAAAGTTGATTGCGTGTTTGTTTCAGAGCCCAACAGGGAGGAGATGGGGGAGAACTGCATGCTTCCTGTCAGCCCTCTGGTTGAGGCTGAGATGATGAGAATAGACAACGTCCTGTCCAATTTTGGAGATGCTTCCTGTGAAGCCTCACCTCTTTTACCCCAACAAACACCACAGAGGCTCAAAACATGCAAAAAACGTGAGTCGCTGATTCTGACTTTTGACATCATCATTGAGCACATGTGATGGTCATGTTTTCATTAAATTGCCACCACACTGTAATAGCTTTATTGCACTCTGGGACTTTGCTGTTGGTGTATGCACATATATACACATGATTCTTGTTTCCCTTTTTTCCTTTCTTTGCATCACATCTTCCCTCACATTTCCACAGGTGGGCTTGGTATAAGGACAGCAGGGCGGGGCTTGAGTCTATGTGATGTGACCAATCTGTCCCCTGCAGTCTATCGCAACTTCTCCTGTGGCGGCTCTCGCTCCTCAGATACCCGATGCTCCACCCCTGCTCCTGCTCGTAAGAGGCGCTGCACCATGGCGGTTGACTATAAGGAGCCCTCCTTACATGCGTAGGTTCACACACCAAGGTTCCCTTCAATGTTTTGCTTTATTGCTGTTCTTACTGGAAGAATGCTCATTTATATCCCCTTCTCACCCTCCAACAGGAAACTTCGGCGCGGAGACAAGTTCACAGACTTGCAGTTTCTCCGTTCTCCAATTTTCAAGCAGAAATCTGATAGGAGATCGGTGCAGAAATCAAGGAAGTCCATGAGCAACCAGCAGCCGTTTGATAAGTACAACGAGTCCTTTGTTGGATGTCGCTGAAAGCAGCTATCTTGCTTTTACAAGTTTTTTTTTGTGTGTATATATTCTTCATTCTCAATGTTGTTTCATTGAGATGAAGAGCAACTGAAATTGGTTTTAAATGATTTTTATATTTGTTTTATGCTCATGTAGCTTGTTTTCTACACTTTTTGTTGGTAAATGTAGTGATAAGTATTCCCCAAATGTAGTCAAATATCTCAGTATTTTCTTTTATTATGAGGTGAATATGTACAAATGGTGTGATCTGATGAATTCCATGTATTTTTAAATGTCTGTGACAATAAATTTTTATTTCTAAAGGGTCTCAGTCAATATAAGAATAATGCAGCTGGGAAAATCTGAGCCAAAAAAGAACAGACACAAATTTAACCTCAGGTTGGTTTTATTCAGTCTACAAAATAGGCTAATTCTATGTCTTTAAAACCAATTGTACAAAGAGCATGAAATAAATTTTCCATATATATTACAAAACCCCCCCCCCCCCCCCCCCCCCCCCCC
>JAOXYM010000018.1:13814940-13831339 GCA_028567055.1 Leptatherina wallacei
ATTACAAAAGTCCCCCCCCCCTCCCCCTAAAGTTTAGAAAGTATAAACACCTTTTTACAAAACAGCAAAACTACATAGTATTGCACAATCTTCATTTATCTCCAAAGTATAAAGTTATCAATCTCCATCTGCAGGACAAAAATAAGAAATAATAAATTAAGACCTTGTCTTTAGCATAATTCTTCTAAATTACAGCACATAAATAAGAATAAACTCTAGATAATTAAATTAGTCCTTTAGTTGATGGTGTAATTTATATGTAAAATAAAAAAAAAGAGCCTCTAATTTATGTTAACTAATACTTGGAAAAATAAAAGTGCATTTTGATAGTCAAACTGCCTTTTGTGGCTTGAAGAGAAAAAGAAATCTTTTTAGTTCTGAGAGAAAATATATGTATACACATTTAAAATACACAGTGGGCGTAAGTGCTTTAAAATCATTCCAATCTGTACAAATTTAAAGTATGTATTCCTCTTTTGGCAGGATGAACTCATCACAGACTAACTTTGACCTCATTAGTGCCGTACATGCTCACAAGCGCAGACGGGAAAAACTTGAACACGGCTGCTTTCCTCACAGCTAATACTTTTTTTTTTTTAAAGACTCAGTCCTTTGAAGATGTGGTTCCTTCATGTGATGTCTCTACCTGAGTCAACTGGGAGGAAAAGGCAGACATTTAAGAGGCAGTGTGAAAACGAAGGAGATGAAATCAAATAGGTGAAAGATATTCAATCAGCTGTCAATCAGTGTTCCTTCAGCGGCTAACACAATAACAGAACTTATGTAATAGGTATTACTCTCCCACCCTCCACTGTCCTTCCTTTCATTGGGCCTCTGGGATATGTGATGAAATACAACAATACTTTGCAGTCTTTTATCTCCTCTGAGGCACTCCCTTGTGTCCCATCTTTCAGAATGAATCTGTCTAAGGTACTGATTCGATACAGGATCTGGGCTAGCATTTGTCAAATCAAAGTGCTGATCTGAGACCAGTTTGCATCTTTAACATAAAATATATTTCTGAAACCCTGCCCACTCCGCCATCAGTAGTCCTATTCTTTGCTTGTCTCTTGCATAACCTATAACTTAAGCTTTCCATGAGAGGGACATTTCTTTTCATCTACTTCTCGATTAGGCCTGCCTCTTTGATCTTGGTGTAGAAGAATTTCTCAAGCAAGTTGGCACACTTGTAGTACTCGCTCTCTGGAGGGTTGTATTCACGACAGTTGGTGAAGATGCGCTGCATATCGGCCATGAAGAGTTTGCGTGTTGTGTAGTACTTGCTCTTCAGACGCTCACTCATTGTCTTGAGGTCTGTAAGTGAAACATAATCCACAGAATTTGTATATTTTTTCGAATCAAGTCCCGCACCCAGGTTCTTCACATACTCAACGACATAATTTGGGGAAATTAAGCTGTCGACAGCAAATCTAAGCAACCAATCTTGTGGGCTCAGTCGAAGCTGCTGATTAGGAACATGCTAAACATTTCTGACCTCCGCCAAGGCAGAGGTTATGTTTTCTGTGGAGTTGGTTTTTCCATCTGTCCGTTAGCAACATAAGAGTAATTGACGAGGGTAACCGTTCAAAACTGTAGTCTATAAACAATGTTACAGTAGCTACACCCACTTATATAATCAATGGATTGAAAAGACATGACAATGAGCAGCTGTGGTTCGACAAGCAGTGAAGCTGGAGGTAAGGCTAATTTGCATATTTACAACCTCATGCCTATTCAATTATGCAAATATCTAAACCTACATCTACAGTGTCATTTTGAAGCATGACTTTTAACAATGGAAAAGAACCCATTAACACCTCTAAACATGGGAAGTGGTATTTCATTCTTTTCTTTTGTTATTCATAACTAAGTTCTTAACCCCTGCATTCCACTTGAACTTACAAAGACTGTGGTGGTGTGTGCAAACATACCCATGGGGAAGCGAATGACTTGGTAGTAACCAGGCGCCTCTGTTTTCTTAACAGGCTCCATGAAAGGCCAGGCGTTCTGGTGACTCTAAAATAAACAAATCAGTCTGTGAATAGGTTCATGTCAGATGGAGATTGTGTGCACACATGTCTGTCCCTCACCTTAACATGCTGGAGGATGTTTTTTAGAGTGCTGTACAGTTGGTCTGGGTCCTTCAATTCCTTCCTAAAATTGCAAAATAATTGAAGACATCCAAATTACAAGACTTAAAAAGCAACTGAAGTCTATTTAACTAGTCTGGCATAACCCTGACATAAGTAATAAAGACCCATACAAGGTCAGACTCAGTTTTTCTATGTGCTTGTACAAAGGAAGAATTAAACTTTTGTTTCACATTCTTATTTCTTGGCAGTGCAGGTAATCCATTAAACACATCGTTGAGTGGACTAATATAATGGGAACATTTCAACACACTCACCCTTTGCCCACAGGCTTCCAGCCAGTTTCACCTGTTAATATAATCAAACTCAAATTATACTCAAAACACAAATTTAAAAATAGATAAGTTACTTGTTCTATACTGTTATATAAACGTACGTATGCCAGGAATGCTCTCAATGGGAATCTGTCGGACTCCATCCTTAAAACAGGACAGCCCTGGATAGACTTTTCTTATCTGAGCCTGCTTCCTTTCTATCAACTTCTTGATGATCTTGAAGGACACAGATAGGAATGGGTTTAAAAAGATAGCGAGTACAGGGCTAGAGAGAAGGAGGAAAGATTTCATTCAAAACTCTCCCACATACCTCTTTCTGCTTCTTGATGATAACAGAAAACTCTGTGTAGGGGATGCTAGGGTTGAGTTCACAGCCCATGAGTGTGGCTCCCTCATAGTCCTTGATGTAGCCCACGTACTTGGACTTGGGAACCTTGATGTCCTTTGAGAAACCCTAAGAGGGAGGTAAAGATGGTTGTTTTCTTGCAGCTATAAAAATAACACAAATATCAAGCATCGAAAATTTGATCTTGATTTTCATTTACAATTGTACAAACACACAAGGGAAGGGATTTTGATCAAGTGACCAAAGCTACTTGCATGTGCACATTTTCAAAGACAAAGCCACGTACCTGTTTCTTGAAGTAACCAATGGCGTACTCATCCGCGTAAGTAAGGAAGTTGAGGATTTCGTGCTTTATATGATATTCCTTTAAGTGGTTCATCAAATGGGTTCCATAACCCTGAAGCCAAACAGCCAAACATTAGCCTTGACCATCCAGTGTTACCAAATGCACATCAAGTTAAGAAATGAAGCAGGTAGAGCTCTCACCTTGACCTGTTCGTTGGATGTGACAGCACAAAAGACAATCTCTGTGAAGCCTTGCGATGGAAACATCCGAAAGCAGATCCCTCCGATCACTCGGCCATCCTTGATGAGCGATAACGTTTTATGCTTCCTGCCAGGAAACAGAATCATCTTTTCAATGTTCCTCTGCTACATTCTTCGACACGAGTGCTAATCGAGTGCAATTATGTACTCACGGATCAAAGACCAGCCGTGTGATGTACTCCTTGGGCATGCGGGGAAGCTGATGGGAGAACACGTTCTGAAGACCAACGAGCCACATCAGGATCCTCTTGTTGGGCTTCTGGTTTAGGGAGTTTCCAATGACGTGGAATTCAATCACGCCTCTCCGCTCCTCAAGGCGGGCAGCTTCATCACGTGCAGAATGAGCTGAGAGCAGACTGGTCTGATGAAGAAGGGAAGTATGAAATAATGATGATCACCTAGCTCTTATCAGAAAATTTAACATAGTGAAAGGTCTTGTGTTGGTTTTCTCATTGCTTTGAATAAGCACCAACTGAGAGGATCTTTGTAGACTTGCTTCTCATCTCTTACACTTGTTTTTCCAACATTGTACAGCTCAGGCCATTTTCCAGGGATATGGACATTGTAAAATGCGGTATGAGTTCCAAAAAACCCCAGGGGGAACAACAAACAACTTGAGTAAAGGCTAATTTAATTTTGCTTGTTCGACTTGTCGCATACATTTTAGATCTCTTTGGCTGAGGCAACAGAGGTTAGTGGAGGGCAGTTGTCTCAACAACTCTGCACTACTGCCTCTCCTTCAGGATTAAGATCAAGCTTACAGCTGTGCCCTCATCAAGGAGGTGTTTTTCATTTTGGACATAAGCAGCAAATGAGTCATAGAAAAGAAGAGAAAAAGCATTGTTCATAAGAGCATTGGCAGATCTTATGAGCACTTGGCAGAAGTTTGTGAAAAGCAGCTGTAAATATAAAAATTTAAGTTTTACATGTCCAGCAAAGATTGCACATCCTCTGAAACCTCAACCCTTTTTCAGTAACTTCATTTTTGTCACTTTTATAATCTGTTATTGAAAGTGTCAGTGGAGGACACACCATGTAAGCATTACTGATAAGATCTGTAAAGATTCTCAGAGATAATCTGAGTTCTTTTTGTGAACATTTCCCTGTTGTTTCTTCTTTAACAGATAGAAACAAGCAAGCAACTCTGCCAGTATCCATTCAGCTGCAAACTCATTTCCTTACAGGGATTAATACATTTATATTGCAACAAATTGATAGTGCATAATCTGTGTTTTGCCATTTTAAGAATCAGTTTTTGGAGACATTTTTATTAATACAAAATTACAAGTTACCTCTGGAATTGCAGCAGGGTCAGTGATGGTTGCCATGACTTCATTGATGAGGTCCATGGGGATGTCACCTACCACCCTGGGTCTCTTGTTTTCTTCATGGTGAAGGGGCTCTGAGGGTTTACGCTTTTCTCCAACTAGAAGAAGTTATGGGTAAAGAGGAAAGTATTCATCAAATTTATTTTCTAAATTCGGCCGACCATGAGGTCATCTTAACAAGCCACTTCATTATGATAAGACTGTTAGGAGATTATCTGTGCTGCAGTTTTGACTGATGAGACGGCTGTGAAACCATCCTTCAAATAAGTTTTATTAAGTGACTTAGTAGCCTATTTAAAGAAACCCATTTATAGTCTTGTTACGCATAATCTGTAATCTTGTTTTAAAGTTGTGAGATGGAGAGGGACGGTTAAACTTTCACTCCCATTAGCCCTGAGCTTACAGCATCATTGCAACCATATGAGTACAGATTTGTCTGTAATACCTGGGGTTGACTCCAGTACAGAGGCAGGTTTTCTGGCAGGACTGAGATTGCCACAGGTGGACGGGTCCACTGACACAGGACTGGTGCTGTAGTACAATGGCCTGGCTACTGGAGGAGCACTGATCACTACGGAGAAAGGTAGGACATTAACATCTTGACATACATTTAAAAAAATCAAAACCTTAAAAAAAAATATCAGGTGTCAACCTGACTGGGGTGTGTTTGCAGGGATGTGCTACCTGTGTGGATGGGAATCTGCCCTCCTGCAGCTCCTGCCAAGAAGTCCTGACTCCAGATAGGAGAGCTCTGACTGTACACTTCCTCCTCCAGCATAGACAAGAACCTGAGCAGAGAGAACACAACCAGTACTTTACAATGTCACTTACTCCTTTCTGTTAGTGATCCTGTCTAGAGTTGTCTTTTCTTTTCTCCATGGACGAGTCCGGTGTCTACAGTCCTCTGAAATGATACCGTCTCCTAGTTTTTGTTCATTCTTGTTCGTGTTTGCTTGCACACGTGATCTGTGCAACATAATTCCAAGTGTTATTCTTCCATGTGCTTTGATGTATTATTGTATCTCTTACTTGGGAAAGTGTGTTAGAATGAGTGTGCGTTTCTCAGGGGGAAGCTTGTCCTTTTCCTGTCTGGCCTGCTCCAGCAGCTGCTTCCTCATCACAGTGAATACAGAACGCAACAGTGTCCGGCCGAAGATCTGAGTGGTCTCATACCGGGGTAGACTGTCGCAGAACTGAGGCACATTGCAGTAGCAAAGCCATCTGCAAAGAACACAGGAACATCTTGAAAACTGAACAGATTAGATTATTTAAAGTAAAGTTAAAGGGATATCTGCTTAGTGCTGCTACCGGGTGTAGTTGGCTTTGTATCCAGCTGCATCATCATTGGGCACCCTTTGGCGTCGCTGAGAGGGTGTTTCCAACTGCCAGTAGTTAATCTGATTGAGAAACATCTTAGCTAGCTCCATGATGGTTTGACGTTCCTTTGATGGTAGGTGGCTAAATTTGTACTGGACAAAATTGTTTACTCCCTTGTTGCAAAACAGAAAAAAGAGAGAGAAAAATGAGGACATACGATTCGGAAAAGAGGGTTGTTTTTTCTGTTAGACATGTCATTTACCTGTTCAATGCTGGGTTTTTCAAACGGAGGACTCTCTTGTGCTTCCAACATCGGTTTACCCATTTGTAGAATGGATTTCCTTAATAGCTGAAGGGTAAACAGGTAATTAGAAAGTTTACTCAAATGCATTACAGAGCTAAAAAGATTATAGCAAATGCATGGAATTACTTTGAAGAGGGAAAAGTAGACTTGTTTAGTGTCAGCATCCTCCTCTTTGTGGACACATGTGTACAGATACTCCACATCCAGGACAATTCCAAGAAGTCTATTCATTTCCTCTTCCGATACATTTTCTAGATGGGTCACATGATCGCCTGGGAAAAAGTACCGGTTAGTGATAATCACTTCAAGAAGTTTCTGTAAACTCAGTTTGGTGGGTTTTTTCACCCCTGTAGCATCTTTCCATGACAAGCTGTCATACCTAAAGTGTGAGAGCAGCTCCGACAGGGCTCCTGCAGGTTGACTGTGTTGGACTGCTGATCAGTTTGAGGGGGTGTCGGAGGTGGGTTCTGACTCTTCCAGCCATTACACTTACAGGCTCCCTCAGCCTAAGAAAAAATACAGCTGAAATAAGTATGAGCAACAAAACCACAAGTACAAATCCATCTTATCGATCCGTGTGATATATAACCTATTCATAGTCACTGTTAATAGTAAATAGCAATAAAATGATTTAGCTTATGTCAATAAATGGACAAACAGAGAACATAATTTCCTTCGAAATGGGCCGCAACGGCAAATATTCATGTTCAAACTTAATAGAAAGTTGTAATGAGTCTTTATACTGAAACCGAGAGTGGAGGGAGAAGGCTTGTCACCAGTCAGCTGGCGGTGCTGCTCTGCGCATGCGCATTGAAATAACAACAAACTCCGCCCACCCCAGCAGCTGTCACCCTGTCAAAACAAAGACCCAGTCCCTCTCTGCGGATCATAGGCAGCATAAGCCCAGTAAACTCTACTGTATTAACACCGGTGCTCTTACAGATGGCCCGGAGACATTGTGAAATTTCCTGTTAAAAGCTTGAGACCGAGCACAACACACCCTGGGATACAGCCTCTGTGCGCAGCCAGCTACTCCCAGAAACCAGCGCCAAGCCAGTGTTTACGCTCGCCACCCCCCACCTTGACAGAAACATAGTAACATTGTAAAAACACTGGACGGCTTGCAGCTGGAAGGCCCTCAAAAGTCCTACCGCTGTTATGGCATTCCAATCATCCTGGAAAATTTAGCGTCGCCGCTTTAGTAAACTAGCTCGTGCATGCAAAATGAAAAGGGAAAAAAAGTGCGGCAATGGCTTCCTTTGCTGCGCTTGCATTTAGAAAACTATTGCAACCAAACCTAGAGAAAACCCGTCAAAAAGATTAAGCCTTGAAACTCTAAAATGTTAAAAGTCTACCATCTACAAATTGAGCATACTTTGCATGATGAATACACTCCGAGTTTTTCCAGTTTCTTCGGCCGTGGTGACGAGCGGAGTTGCGCCTTCTTCACGGCAATACGTGCGGATCCTCCAGCGGCGCCGGAGCCCTCCGTTCCCCCGGCTCCAGGAGCAGCAGGAACCAGGCCCGCGGCTCCGATGGCCGGTGAACCTTGCTGAATCCCTGCGCTGTCGGCCATGATTCGCACCGAAACCCGAAGGGACTGCAGGCCCCGGGGAAATGTTTGCTCCGCCGACCACTCTATTCCACAAGCGGAGGATCAGACATGGCGCTCATCCTTATTTTCAATTTTCTCGCTGTAGGCCCATTTTCCTCCGCTAGGGGACTCAGATTGGATAGGCCGCCTCGACAACAATTCAGAGGAGAGGTCACAAATTGCAACCAATTGGAACAAAATTTCAAGGTCAAATGTAGAGGAAAAAATTGTGAGGAGCCATATTTTGGCACACTAGAGATCAGTCATTTCATGCAGCAAAGAAGATTTACAGAAATCAACACCAAAAAATTCAATGCACAATTAAATCATTTGAACTTTATATCCTGTAACATATTGAAATACCTCATTTCAACAGTCTGAAATACTGAGATGAAAAAGCTTTCACTGCTGTAAAGAAGTGTTAAACATAAAACTGAGGTCAAAACCTGCAAAGGGCAAAACAAGATAAAAAAATGCATATGGTCAATTAAAAATCATTGTTTTGTGCAGTCTTTAAAAACTACTACAGTTCATGCACACACACGAACAGCCTGCTTACAATGATAAATGATCAAATTTATTTCAGTATTTATTTGGTCATTACATAACAGTACTGTAAAATGCTTGCATTTAAATGTTTCCTGCTGCAAATATGTGTTGACGAAAAACAAAACAAAATAATCAACTAAAAAACATACAATTTACATCCCTACTAAACGATCATTTCATTTTAAATCACCGTTGCGCCAACTAACAGCTGATGTACTGTTCCTACATGTGAGATGTTATAGAGAAGCAGACAAGTGGATTCTCTGATCATTTTATATGTCCGACTCCTCTGGAACTTTTATAACCAGTATTTTTGGAGGTGAAAGTTCAGGTTTACTTACATAGAGAAATATTAGAACAAGGCATCATTGTCTAAACCAAATTTGAGGGGGGAAAAAACCTATAGACAAGTTTTCCTTTTGAGAAAAGGTACAAGACAGATCTCTAATAAATTCAATTTCATTTTTTTGTTAATTACACTACATACATTTATAAAGACCACCACCGATTATAATTTAACCATGTGTGAAAAAGGAAACAGCAACAAAACTTCAAACCCAGATTGTAGCTGTTTACCTGCTAACTGTACAGTTTTTTTCTTAATGATTATCTAGACAACTCCCTAGCAAGCATTAGTCCTGTCACAAGTAAATCGAAAAAAGGTAGACTACACTGCAACACCATATTTACAGTATGTTATTTATATATTTATATTATGTATATATTTATATCACACTGGCTGAAATTATGACAAGATAAATTCATGAGCATTAGTGCAAGGCATGAGTTAGACAGACCTGTAAAAAAAGGTTACTGACCAAGAGGATTTTATGTGAATATTTGTGTGTATATGTATGTAAATGTATCAATGTACAGTGAGAATAAGGAAAAAGAGATGTGTGCTCATTGTAGGCGTGGATGAGGTGTAACAGACTGTGTGTGTGTGTGTGTGTGTGTGCTGATCTACAATGATGTTTAAGTCAGAAAGAAGTTCAGGGATTGTGTGTCGTTGTGCAAACGTGTGTTCACACATGCACAAACTAATGTGCACGTGACTAGGTCTACAGATGAAATTAATCACGAGCCAGCCCAGGCCCAAATTGAACATACCGACACACAAGTGTATCTAAAGCACTTTCTATTCAAGAGAAGATGTCAAATATAATCATGAAGAACCCTTACATATTGCAACACCCCACTCACCAACATCACCTTTGCTTTTTTTACATGGTGCAAACCCAGCAGCGGTCCACACTGACTAAATGGAAAAGGTGGTTGTCTAAACTAAACCATCCAATGCAAAAAACCAAGTAACCCCAGTTTGACCTTAAAGAAGGGGGTCTATACAAGATTTATGAAAGGACGAGGCACAACACACATCAGGGATGGACAGATGGCCACTGATGTGTACATCTGAGGGCTCTGCGCCTTACTGTGGAGAAAGCTGGGTGGAGAGGGGGGTATTTTGCTGTGCTGCACTGGTCCTTGCAGACACTCAACTCAAAGAGCAAATACTGCAAAACATTGCACAATGCCACTATGGACAGCTACAAGCAGGCATAGCCCCAGAATGGAGCCCACAGGTAGAAAAAGAGAATTTACACTAGTGCTAATTTGAGTTTAATGTGGAGGGGAAAGTAGAGGGCAGGCAGAGAGAGTTTAAAAGGACTGTAGTTTACTTTTTTTTTAAATATTAAACTTTAAGCTAAAAGGGTCCCAGTGACAAGAGAGCGATGCAGAGTTTATGATTCCTCTCTGTCTCTCTACCTTCCGCCTTTCATCTTTCTCAGATTTACAATAAATGAGTCCTCATCTCTGACAGACTTTTGTGCTAATGCAGACATAAGGTAGAACTATTTTTGTTTCTCTATTCAAGCCCATGTACTGTAAGTATATGGGTATGTGCATCCATAATTTCAACAAAATTATAGTAAACAATAATCAATCAAGTTATCAAAAAGGGCAAAAATGAAGCCTGGTTTTAAAAAAAAAGAATAATAAAGTATTAATCTATTTCAGAAAAGGGAAGCGATCACTTCCTCAGAAAAGACCTCTATATCAACATTTTGGAGCAAATATGACAGAAGGGAGGTTGTAATTATGTGTCAATAATCTGAACTACCAATAACAATTGATAGGTATAAGCTAGATGGCAGAAAGTAAGACAAAGTGGTTAAGAGGCTTCACCAGGTAGCAGCAGAACCACAATGGAGGAAACAAGGCAGAGCCACAAAGAAAGACCAGAGAGATGGCACTGACTTTGCAACCAAGAAAAAGAGAAAAAAAAGGGGAGGGGCGGGGGCATCTTTTCTTGTTTCAAACAATAAGTGACACATTGCATTAGTAGCTGCAGTGGCATCTGGGGCATTGGCCACGTTAGTTACTAGTATATAGGTCTGTGAAGAGTGTGTTCATGTTAGTTAGAGCAGCATGGAGCTTTGGCTGGCTGGGCAGCTTCCGTCAGGTCCACTCCCCGATTCCGCCCAGTGTTGGCTCCTGGAGGTTGAGGCTCATTTTTTGGCAATCTTTTTGCTGAAAAGAAACAAAAAGGAAGAATCAAAACAAACAAAAAAACACAAGAGAATCTGCAATTTTTCATTTTCAGGGATCAGAAGCAACAAATGAAATAAAACAAAAATCTAATTAATCCAAATAACTAAGTGCTTCATACAAAAACAAACTCTGATTATCACTATGTAAAACCTGCAAACTACATGTCAAAAGTTACCCACCAATAGCCATAAATATCTCATTCACATTCATAGATGTCTTGGCTGATGTCTCCATGAAAAGTAAGCTGTTGTCATCTGCATAGGACTGGGCGTCCTGTTAGAGTAAACAGCATGAATATTCAATACAGCCATGCATATGCATGCAGGTACAGGACAAAGACAATTAGAGGTTATAAGAAGAATGAATTTTATGGCTGCTGAGACTCAAATATTTGTAATGTTTGTTCGAGATGTGATCACATTAAACAGAAACAGAGATATGAAATGTAAGGCATACTAGATAAAACACCACTGACCTGAAAGTCGACAGCTCTCTTGTTGGCTAGGTCAGCTTTGTTGCCTGACAGAGCGATGACTATATTAGGGCTAGCTTGTCTTTGTAGCTCCTTCACCCAGTTCTTTGCCCGTGCAAAGGACTCCTACACAAACAAAAAAGAAAATGTGCCACTCGCATCATACTTCATGCTGCAACTTGTCGTACTAGATAACCCTGCAGGCCTGAACACATGCCAGCATCATCAATCCAACTTGAAATCAGACATATGTTATAAAAATATTAACAACTTAGTCAAAACATGCCTCGTTTGTGATGTCGTAGACCACGATGGCAGCTTGTGCCCCTCTGTAATACATGGGAGCCAAACTGTGGTAACGCTCTTGACCGGCAGTGTCCCAGATTTCAAATTTCACCGTTGTGTCATCTAGACACACTGTCTGGGTGAGAAAGGCCGCTGGGGATAGCATGAAGTGAGGGGGTTAGTCAGCATCACATGATTAGTAGCCACACCAAACCATATTCTTTCCATAGCAATGTAAACAAAACAAGTCACAAATACAGCAAAACAGAGTTTTTGAGTTACTTACTATCCTGTACCGTAAATATTTACATAGTTTAGTAAGAATGATTTTTGATGTCGGTTAAAATGGACTCTATTAATCAAAACACAAAACCCTTTTCATCAATGAAAAAACTGACAGATTTTAAAAAATAAACCGTATGACGGTACTCACCTCCTATTGTGCTTTCCTGGAATTCATGAAACTGGCCCTTGACGAAGCGAAGCACTAAGCTGGATTTCCCGACAGCTGATTCTCCTAACAGCACCAGCTTAAACTGACAGATCTTATTCCCTGAGTTGGGTCCATTGGGTCTTGTAGCTCCTCCTCGATTGGCCATGACCTGATCAGATCCTCTGGTATCCTGTATGCCAAACTTCACTATCTGGACTCCTGCTGCAGAAAGGAAAAGGACAGATTTTTTTTTTGACACAATCGTTTTGGAGTAATAAACACATTATTACTTCTGAAGAGTTTTATAGCGTAGGATGATCCTAACAAAACCTTTCCCAAACAATGAAAATTTTCAAGCAGTATACCAACGACAATAACTTGTTTAAATTAAGAGTTAACCGATTTTTCGTTTTCATTTTGACATGATGGAGGACTCTACAGAGGTCAAAACAGAGCAACAGGTTTGATTTTTAACATGATACACTTCTCTGACAGGCAGCAAGAAACCTGCTGATTATAATCATTTTATGTGGGCAGTTACAGATAAAGTTAAAGATGTTTCAAAGGCAATGAAAGATGAAAAAAAATTCAAAGAAAGACACACTGCAGTGCATGCTACATTATTCTAGCTAAATACTTTTATGGCTTTTTCTTGATCTGTACATGCATTTTTAGAGTTTTTAAGAACGCTTGCAAAGCTTTGCCCTTCTGTTTCCTTTTAGCAAAATCAGAAAGAGTATGGTTTGTCTACAGATGCAAGTTCCAATTCATTTTAGTTCAATGCTAAGGAAAGCTGAATAAGAAAAATCCTTGCAAAAAATAAAAATTTTACTCATCAAACTTTTAGCAGAAACCATTTAAAATAAACTTGAGCTGGACTATATTGTTATATAGATCTACTTGTGAACCTGTAATGTACTGATCATAAGAGGTGAATTAAGCTAAAACATGAAGCAGCTGTCAGTGTTGTTGCCCTTAAAAGTACTTTTTCCTTCAACTCCACATTTACCGACTTCATCTATCCTTATCTTTGTAGTCTATGAGCTCCACCTTCTGCGACTGTACATCAATACACCAAGTAGAAACAAGCAAACTGGAGCGTCTCTGTACATTAATAGACTACGAGGTTGAATACACCAAACCAGTGTGTAGAACTAACGGTGTCTGTGTGTTGTCAGCTTTTGGCTAAAAAAAGAAGAAAAAAAGATATTAAACACACCACAAAGACGGTGTCCATGTCCAGCTGAATGGTAGGATGCACGATCTACATCTATGCATGAGAACATAACTCTCCAGCCCAGAGGGTGGTAAACAAAGCACTGTTTGCTTTTTGGTTCCTAATGATGCCACAGGGAGTGAGTCTGAATTATGGCTGTCCTTCAAACCAAATGTTTTTCACTTCACAAAGACATGCTGTAGTGATACGTGCTGCTTGTTGTGCAAAGATGATGATAGATCAGAAAAGTCTGTGTGGGAGTTGTTTACTTTATTTTTCTATTGGTACTCTCCTTCTTGTGCACTCACTTGCTATATGCTGGACAGCCAACCAAAACACTCACACCTACGGACTCTGCAGTAACCAATCTAACATGCTAAAAAAAATTGTTGACTTGGTTTAACTGTGCCAATGATCCATTACACACCAAAAACACAAGAGGCGGCAGATGCCCATCAATGCTCCAGACCGGGTCCTATCACAAATTTGTGTAAGTATTGATATGCTACTGCATTTTTGTTACATCCACCAAGGCGCAGACGATATATATTCAGCGACGTACGTTTGTCTGTCCATCTGTCTGTCCATCTGTCTGTCTGTTAGCAACATAACTCTAAAAAGTAATGGATGGATTTTGATGACATATTCAGGAAATCTCCAAAATGGAATAAGGAACAACTGGTTCCGAAACCCCCTAGAACCACCAGAGGGGGTCATTATCGCCCTGCCTATGCAGCATTTAAAAAAAAGAAAGAAAAAAAAGAGATAAAGGTTGCATTTACGGAGGCTACGTTTTTTCCCCTTTTAATCTTTTTTTTTATCATTCAGAAGTAAACAAAGTTTCAATAAATAAATAAATAATTGATTAGCATATGGGGTTACTTTGTTCAAATATAAAATGTCAAATACTTACTTGCTTATAACATTCACTTATCAGCAAACATATAACTGAATTAGATAATTTTTTTATGTATTTATATTTTTTATTCAAACATTTGAGGGGGAACAATCACACAAAAAAAGCATTATATAATGCTAAAATAAAGAAAAACAGCACTGGATGTCGGCCGATATCGATTTATTGTATCGCACGTGGAGAGCTCAATAATGAATGCACGGCGGGTCATTCTGGCATGGATGCAGCTCCAGTAGAGGACACATGCATTCAGTGCAGCCATGTACAAAACGTTATAAAAACACTGCAACAGGCCATCTTATAGTTACAGGTAGATGTTATAATTAGACATTGTTTGACCTGGATCATGTTGTTATTCCGGATCTGGTGATCCACAAGGTTCAAAATATCGCAGGTACTGGGTGGGCTGTTAGGCCTCTTCTCAGGTGAGTGACCCTATGGCTTGGCAGAGGTCTGCATTCTGAGTGCTTCTAATTACGAATACTTTGCATAGTAAACCTTAATATTTTATGTTAAATTATTTTGTTAGAGGATATGGTTTTATTGTACATAATGACAGATTTTCTTATCAGATAATCTAAAATTTACTTTGCTACAATAAGTACCAGCTTGCCAAGAGTTTAGTACAGATGCAATTACCAAAGAGGTAAAGGAAACCCACCACATTCATATCCACAATAACAGAAAGCAAAAGCTGTTTTGTAGTGATTCACAAAGAGAGTAGAAAAAAAGACCCACCCACATTACTCAAGCTGCTGTATGGATGCATACCAGTCATTGCTGACTAACTTATTTAGGAATAAATTGTGAACTATAAACTAGATGGCTGTTGTCAGGAAACAACAATGGTCTGTGTCCAGAGAACAAGTCATAAATAACTTTGACTGCGCATTTCCCTTCAAACTGATCTATGGAGATTATAATCTCTATGGTCAATTCTGAGGCACGAGTTTCTTATATAACGTTTCCAGCAAAAACCACAATCACAATAATCTCGGGCAATATTGAGAGCAAAATTATTTTAAACTGAAAACAGCCACAACAAAAAGAAATGTTTGGAGTTTGTTGGTGGAGGTGGTGGTCTTCTAGTTGGAAATGAGAAGCATACTGGGGCAAGTGTTTTTGACCATATTCCAACAGCTGGTCCTGGTTGACCACAGCCACTGACTGGCAAGGATCACAGAGGACTCATGAAGACCTCAGGGAAGAGTCCCTCCACAATCCAAAAGAAAGGGTGAGGGTGAGGAGAGGGAAACTCATAAATCAAGTTCTCCTTCAGTCATTTTGATTTAAGGTGAACTAAAGATACCACAACACTTCTTCCATGTATTGGACAGACAATGATTGTTATTGACTTATATTTGTTCAGTTTTTTATTTATCAGCAAACTTTTTTTTATGCAAAAATGTGCAAAGAAGGCAAGGAGAGCTACTTGGTCTTATCTTTAAACACTATAAAACTGATTCAGGACTTATTTACAGAATTTAAAGAGCCCTGTTTTTCTGTTTGTTTTTATCCCACAGTGTGTGGGGGGAAAAAAAGCAAAGTGAAGTAAAAACAGCATTTCCTCAGTTGACAACAACTCATTATGTTACCACAAGTGCAATAAATGCCTTTCTCTGACTGTTAATCCATCTAAACTATGATGAGTTCAAGTCAGTGCAGAACACATTAAAGTCAGGCCAAAATATAATTTGTTTTTAACCCACCATACCCGAATCTGGTGACAGTTGTTGAGCATGAGGGAAGATCTGCTGGAAATACTTTTAGTTCAAAGGCAGATTAATTGTCACTTTTAAACAATCTGGACAGTTTTCATTTTTGCAGAAACAACAGACAGTTTAAGTTATAGCTTTGTTCAATATGTTGTTCTTGTCTGCCTTTTCCCCCCCCTCCTGCTTCACATTCTTAGCTGCTATCTCAGGGCTTCAAATATACCTTGAGATCTGTAACCCTGATTTGTACTTTTCAATCGATCAGCTCTTGGGTTTATGAGCAGTGAATCAAATGTTAAGTCTTTATTACATCGAACTCAGAACAGGAACTCAGACAGCTTCTCCATTTTTAAATCAAAACTCAAAACTCTCCTGTTTAAAACTGCATTTTATCATTGAC
>JAOXYM010000018.1:13848949-13868167 GCA_028567055.1 Leptatherina wallacei
AGATGATGTCCTGGATGAGTTCTGTCGGTGATTATGTTCTTCGCTTTCTTGTTGCATCGGGAGGAGTACAGTTCATCTGATAATTTTCTGGGCAGTGGTGATGACCTTCTGGAGCGATTTTTTCTGTGCTACAGTGCAGCTGGCATACCACACACACAGACAGTAGTCAGCACAGACTCTACAGAGCAGCGGTAAAAGGACAAAAGCAGCTGTTGTGGCAACTTTTCCTTCCTGAGAATCCTCAAGAAGTGTTGTGCCCTCTTGATTACTGCAGGGGTGTTAGCGCTCCAGGTCAGGTCCTCTCCAATCTGACCGCCCAGGAATCTGAAGACAGAGACCCCCTCCAAGTAATGTGACCCTGCACTAGTTTCTCAAAGCACTTCATGGCAATAAGTGTGAGTGCCACTGGGCGGTAGTCATTCAGACTGCTGATGGTTGTCTTTTTTGGCAGAGGGACAATAACAGAAGACTCCCGGCAGGGTGGGACAGTGGACAGGGACAGGTTGAAAATGCTGGTGAAGACACTAGCCAGCTGGTCTGCACAGATCCTCAAAACTCGTCCAGGCACACCATCCGGTCCAGCAGCTTTCCTAGGGTTCACCCGTTTAAATGTACGCTCCACTTCCTGTTCCTCCAGCCTGAGGACATGGTCGCAGTGGGCTGAAGAAAGGGATGGAGCCTCCGGTGGCTCCACCTCGAAAGTAGATGTTTAACTCCTCAGCCAACGAGGCGTCACCGTCAGCCACTGAGAGTTTGCTAGACTTATAATTGGTGATGTGTTGGATCCCTTGCCACACCTGCCTTGGGTTTTTACTGCTGAGGTGGTCCTCCATCTTCCTCTTAAATGCTGTCTTAATCTCCGTGATCCCTCCCCTCAGATTGTCTCTGGCTGCACTGTATTGTGTAGGATCACCAGACCTGAAAGCTGTATTCCTATCTCTCAGCAGTATCTTGACCTCTCTGGTCATCCAGGGCTTCTGGTTGGGATAGACTTGGATGCATTTATCCACAGTGACAGTGTCCATGCAGTACTTAATGTAGCCCAGGACAGCTGTTCAAAAACATCCCAGTTTGTTCTCTCAAAGCAGTCCTGAAGCTGGTGATTAGTCCCTTCAGGCCACATCTTTACAGTTCTGGATGAGATGGGAGCCCTTTTCCTGAGTGGGATGTATGCTGGGATTAAGACCAGGGACAAATGGTCCGACTGGCCCAGGTGGGGGTAGTGGCGCGGCCCGGTAGGCACTCTTTATGTCAGTGTACGCCTTGTCCAGAGTGTTGTTTCCTCTAGTAGCGCACTTAATGTGCTGGTGGAATTTTGGAAGTGCTGCTCTTAGATCAGCATGATTGAAATCCCCTGCGATGATGTGTACGGCCTCCGGATAGGTACTCTGCTGGTTGTTAATGGTGTCTTGCAAAAGTCCAACAGCCGAGCTAGCATTAGCATCTGGTGGTATGTAAACAGCAGTCAGCAAGATAACATTGAACTCCTGAGGAAGATAAATGGGTTTACATTTCACAGTCAGGTACTCCAAGTCTGGGGAGCAGTGACTGGCTACAGTCTTGGTGTACACCAGCTGTTGCTTACATAGACCATAGTCCGCCTTCTCTGCTCTTACCGGAGCTCCCTGTTCTGTCATGCCGGTGTGCTGTGTGGCCTGCTAGCTCAGTCCAGTTCAGTTCAGTTCAGTTCAATTCAATTCAGTTCTGAATTGAACTGAATTTACAGCCACTACTGGGATCTATAAAAAAAATTGTTGCTCAAAGAAGTTCTGTTTGGCAATTAAAGCCAAACTTGGTGTTTACAGCATATTGTTTTCCTGATGTTGCACTTATTTTGGCTGCATGAATCAGAATGTGTTCTGGTTTTATTCAACTGCTTGCAGATATGATAAGTTGTTTCTTTCTTTTAAAACAAAACAACAACAAAACTTCATATTCATATTCTAGTGAACTAGTGTCTGTAATATTTTTGATATCTGAAATCTTTCAACATCAGGAGTTCCTTAAGTTTACAAAGTCACCAAGTTATTTCATGTGTACCTGCTGTTCTCAGCATGAAGATAAATTTATTCAGGGATTTATTGAGTTTTGGCAGAGATGATTCTGACTGTCAACTTTTTTCTGACAGAAGCTCTAATTTGGGAGACTGACTGCCCTTTGCTTGTCCGCAGAAAAAAAATCTTGTTTATGTAATTGTCAAGAGAGGCATGATCTTGAATCTCTGTTTGAGCCATGTGATTGTTATTTCCATCATGATTCTACATAAACACCAGCCTTACCAAACAGCAATAACTGTCTTTTTAATGACCTCTATTGGCATCTTTCTTTTTTTTTGTATTGTTCATAGATTCCATTACACACGGCTAAGCAATCAGTTGATGACATGTATGATGGCTGCAACAACAAAGCATCGATGGACAAGATAAAAAACCAGTACTCTAAAGAACTGACAAGTGGAGTATATGCACAGGCCTGGAAAAATGCTATAACGTGTGCTGATAAGAAATTTAACATAAGGAGCATAGAGGACATGGCTCTGACCAAAGATCACATGCAAGCAATCTGTGTGTACACAGCTAATGATGTGTATTCAGAGTTCAATAAAGCAATCAGAGAAGAAAGGAAAGATTATAGTAAATCATTCGAGTTCCATATTTTACATTTCTTCTTGACAACAGCCATCAGAATCTTGAATCTTAATCGCCACTGCCACACCACCTACAGACGAACTGGAGTCGCATTTACTGGAAAAATCAACCAAAAAATCCGTTTGGGTTCCTTTGCTTCCAGCTCTTACAGAACAGACCATGTTCAACTTCGGTAATGAGACCTGCTTTAAGATTGAGACCTGCTTTGGTGGCTATTTGAAAGGTTATTCTTTTTACAATGAAACTGAGCAAGAAGTGCTCATCCCACCGTACGAGGTGTTCTCTATAAAAGCCATAACTCATTCTCAGCAAACCGAAGGACTGGAAGACTGTAAAGTTGTCTATGTCTTGGAGAGTGCAGGACGTAAAAGTTATCTGAACTGCAATTTGTTTAAACAGAATCCACAGTTTTTTTTCCCCGCAAGGTTAAAATGTTTTACAGATCACGTTTCAACTTTTTAAATTTCTTGTCACCAGGGACGAGATAATACAAACAACTAGTAAAAAACAAACAAACAAAAAACAATGGCTGTGGTTTTGTTTCGAGCTTTTGCTTAGTCATCATTTGACTCCTTGTAGTGTCATGTCTTTCATACAAGATTTTTAAAGAGTTTAAAGGACTAATCATATATGTATCTTGTCTTTCTGTTCTGCTCATCTTCAAATGCATCTCAATTACTCAACTTCTTTGTGCCTTTTTTAAAAAAAAATCCATGTATATAAAAGACTTCCTGCAGCTGTAATGTTTGTCCTTCATTCGACAGAGCTTCCGGGCCGCTTTCTGTGATAGGCCATTTATTGCAAGCAATAAATGTGTAAAAAGGCATCTTTGTCATTTGTCTGCTATTTTGGTTGCACTGCAGAAAATCTCCACAGCATAAGTCTGAAGTGTTTTGAAAACTAGCCAGAAGTTAACCTGACAGAATCTGACAGCTGTGTCAAGCAAGTCCAATTCACAAAAACCCCACACATAGGGACACACATTGTCCCATCCTGACACACCTGAACACTTTTGGTGACATTAGTTACATTTGTTCAATGTTAAGGTGGTCATAAAACTACAGCTGGTACCAGGGTGGACTGGGAAAAAAACATTGCCCTGTCATTTTGATGTAGACTGGCTATGGGATAAATCACCGGCCCACATACATCACACCATGTTTATACTCCATTCAATTTGCAGTGAATTAGTGGCAATCAGTGACACTATACATTAAACAATTTCAAAAAATGCCATCTATTAATAAAATGAGAATCTATACCCCATCACAGGGACGAATCTTATCCTACTGTGTCGGCCTGTGTGTTTGAGGGAAAAAGAAAACAGAACAAGAGAAACAATTGGTCAGATGACAATGATCTCTCACAATATGTGAGCCACTTACTGCTAGTTCAGTCTTTACAGGTTCACTGGAACTGCATTATGGATTTCTGGCATATTGTTGCAGGAAGGTGATCCATAAAAGCTTGCTAACATATAAGACTCAGGACGAGCAAAATAGGTACACAATTAACAGATTTTCTGATGGAGACATCAGCTGCATCAACATAACATATAAACAAAATTTTAATCAATATTTTAAGTGCTTCATTTCTGTTGTCCATAAACACCTACACAAAAGCGGCCTCTAACCAGAGGTATCTTTCAGCTGACAGTCAATAATCAATAATAAACTCAGTAATCTACCTGCTGACTCACTGTTAATGTTGATGAATGATGGTTAAAGAAATCATGTTCTCACCTTCAATAAGAAGATTTATTACAGCATGGAAAACAAAATAACTAAGTTCAAGTCTGCATGGCTAAGATTAATGGTCAATGGGTGCCTTTACTCAGAACAGAACTGAAGTGTTGTCAAGCTGTGCAGCTTACTGTAGATTCAACCCCCATCATCATCACCAATCATGGGAACTGATGAAGAACCTGTTGCGACAGTTTTTCAGAACCTCTTTTCCATTTTAACATCTCATTTCTGACAGAAAGCTGCAACCACCGACACAGAACCAAAATTGGTATAACGATCTGATTGGGTCAGCTGAGAAAAGAACCAATCGGCTAAAAATGTCCAGTGTTCATACTGGCCAACCAGTCCTTGGCTGTTACATGTATTGCCAGGAATTAAAAAGCCTGCAGAATTCAAGGCAGAGAAGAATTAGACTGATGGAAGTCTGGACAAAGTTAATGAACTAAACATGTTTTTTAGTAGGTTCAGCCAATGCAGTCACATGGGAAAATAAGAAATTATGATAATCAGGATAATCAGGATCAGATTTTATTTGCCAAATATTTACACTGACAAGGAATTTGACTCTGGTTTTTCACCTGTTTTTACAAAAAACTCTTAATACAAAAACTAACTAAACAAATAATTAAAGCAGTAGACAAAAGTCTATTGATTTGTGTCAACAGACATGAATTTTGTTGTTTTTCTTTTTCTTCTTCTGTGAAAACAAAGTCTCATTGTACTTTTTCAAATGGTCAAGAAACAACAGTGGCATCACATGTTAAAAAGTGAAAAAGTCCCAAGCATGAAGAGTCAAGTTTTTTAAGTTTGAGTCCCATCCAGACCATTTGTCTTTTCAAGTAACTTTGAAATGTCATTATTGAGTAAAGCTACTGTTTCTTTTTGCATTCACCTGCTGTTGCTGTGCTGTGCTGTTTTACACATAAAGTATTTGGTTAAGGCCAGGTATTAAAAATCATATGGTTTAGATTAGATCAATTATGCTGGATATGTGAACTAAATAGCCTACTGCAGATTACGGGTGGGACAAAAACAAATAGGTTGTATTTTCATCAGTGAAAATGTAAAATTATTTTTCACAACTACTGTATGCTTTGATTAGATACAACGAAAATTATTTCCATTGTCTTCGCCAACTTCACTATATTTAAAAAATCTAAACAAATATGAATATGATTAAATTTGTTGATTCAAATTGTTCTGTTCTTGGAAGATAAGGGGTTCATACAGGACTCTTAAACACTGTAAACTTGCAGGAAATCAGCAGTTATAGCCTGCTGGGAGATCGATACTTAGGTATGGTCCAATCTTTATCTGTTCGCCGCCAAAATTGTTCAACTGTAGCTTTTTTCTCTAAAAACATTTTCTCCACATGGAAACATCCTGCTATGCCAATCTTTGACCACACGAGGTCGCCTCTGCTCCGAGAAAATCTCTAAGGAGTTAGAAGGCGTTCTGTCGCCATGGAAACTCAACAGCGGTCTCTCGTTTTTTCCTTTAGCAAAATGGCTAATGGACTATCTGCGGTGACAGGGCCATCCTTTACAGCCTTTTATAAAAGAGCAATGTCTTTAAATCTAAATTCGAAGAAATTAAACAATGTCCCCGAGTGTGTTTGCAGATTAACAAACCTATCAGTCCTCTTGTTGAACAACAACTTCATCACTGGCCTCCCCGCCGAGCTGTTCTCTTTGCAACAAGTGAGTGTTCTTCGTTTGTTTGCTCATCTGTTTACTGGAAGACTGCCAAAGTGGCACTTGAAATGTTGAACACACCACGCAGATATGTGATTACATTTTCCGTCTGCAATGCCTGCAAGCTAGCTGAGTTGAATATGGGAAATAATGCACTAAAGGAGGTTCCCGCTGTTCTGGGCCATCTGGAGTCTTTGAAAAAACTGTACCTGTTCAGAAACCAAATTACTGTAGTGCCTCCTGATGTGATAGGTAGGTACTTACAGTTTTGCATGATTAACAGAAAGCTGCGATGATCTCAGTGATTTTAATATTCATGTTTTGCAGGTTGTTTACAAAACCTTGTTGTCCTAAATCTAAACCACAACAAGATTCAAAGACTTCCACCAGAGATTAAAAGGTACATAAATAGCGCCATGATGTGTGAATAGATTTTCTACACCCTTACTTGTGGTGTAAATTGCTAATAATGATGCAATAGTCACAAAAAGCCATTTTAATTTTTGTTATCTTCTGATAAACTTGTTTTCACAGCTGTCCTGTGCAATGGTCACATGTATCACAATCACAATTACAAACCTGTTTATCTTTTCAGCTTGAGCAAGCTTCAGTGCCTGAGTTTACTGGACAATAATCTGGAGGAGCTTCCCGAAGAAGTCTGTCATCTATCTATGTTGTCTGAGTTAAACTTAACTTACAACAAGCTTTCTTGGCTACCGCAGCAGCTGTACCAGTGCAGAGAGCTGACAAAGCTGCACACAGCCAGAAACAAGCTGACTAGCCTGCCAGAGGTGGATATTCACTTACCTCACTGTTAAGACAAATAGCACTCTGCATTGTTTTGTTGTTGTTGTTGTTTTTATGATTACTATTTTTATTTGTACTGGGCAAAGCAGTGGGAAATCACATGTTTCATTTGCCACCTCAGTTTTCAGGAATACGGCAGCTTTTAAGACTTCAAGAAATATCTGTAGTTAAAAACTTCGCCCGCATTTTTATCCCATCTTTCAATCTTGCGGGATTTCTCATCCAGGGAATTAAGGCACTGACTAAACTTCAAGTTCTTGATGTGGCTGGGAACAAGCTGACCATGTTCCCTGCTGAGGTACAGCATGTAGAATGATCAGAATAAGCTATGTTGATGTTTTCATCTAAAATCATAGAAAAAGCACTGAAATGCCACCTCACTTTCTCCGTTCTCTGGTAACGCTGTCTAGTTTCACCTGCTGCCACTGAAGGAGCTGCTCTGTGAGGGTAACAGGTTTGTGCAATGTGAGCCCATGCCATTACTGCAGGAAACTGAGGTGCTTACATTAAAAGTAAGTCTCTAATTGTTACCGATAAAACATCAGTTATTTACAGTAATTTTGTTCCCAGTACCGTTTTAATAGTTCATTGATGTTTTTGTGTCTCATTAGGAACAGGTGTCCAGATTTGTTTTGAGAGAGCAGAAGAACAGGTTCTCTCCGGTCCACATGATGCTTCCACATTACCCACACCTGACTACTTTGTTGGCCTTCAACAGCCGTTGTGCAGTTTGCCAGGGACCTTTCCTCACCACCTGGCTTGAGTGTGTGCATTTTATAGATTCAAAGAAGGTCAGGTGTTTACTTTTGCCTTACTCATAGTATAAGATATTTATTTTAAGAATCGTGAACAGAGCAAGTTGATGACAAATTGTAAAAAGATGTTTAACTGAATTGGTATGGTGGTGAACTGATGCAAACAAATGTAACTAAAACATGACATTCTTATTTAAAGTTTTAAAAGTAGATATGGAGAACCTTATTGGATATAACAGACATTAATATTTGGGTATTTTATGGAGGAAATTTGTCTGTCATTACATAACTGTTTCTTATCTGTAAATTTCTCAATCAGATTTTTTATTTTTTTTTAAAACTTTATTCTTCTGTAAGACTTACCTGAAAGATCAGCTTGTGTGGTCCAGCTGTGTGACCCACTTTCTATTAAGTTTCAGCTCACAGACCAATGCCCTGACATTTTCTTTAGAATTTGCTGATATCATTTAAAATTTACTGTCCCATTAATGATGTCAAGCCGTTGTTGCTCAGATGCACCAACAGTACCAATCCACACTTCCATGTACCACAGATTTGACAAGGTCTTTATGCAGATGTGCAGTATTTATCTTACTCAAGACATAACATGAATGGCTTCTCTATGTGATCTTTACCAAACTGCAGATGTTTGCAAATGTTCCTCCTTCAGATGGCTGGCTTTATTCTTGCAACTCTCATATGCACAACATTGTTGTGTAGTGTTCACCTGCAGATGCATCCATGAACAATAACACTGGCTTGTGTGTTAGAGGCCTATAATTCTTGCTGTGAAGACTTGACTTTGCTCTTGAAGTGATATTTCTTTCTGCCCCTCTTGGGGAGGGTAACAGTGAACTTGAATTTCCCTCCTTTTGAACACAGTCTGATTGTGTATTAGAGTCCAAAGTTTTTGGGGATGGTTTCGTTACCCAGAGGAGCAACCATGACTCTTTTTCTGAGTTCCTCAGACTTTTCCCTTATCCATGTCAGGGTATGATTTCATAAATCTATCATAAATGTGTTTACACATCTCTTTTCTTTTAATAAGAAAAAGTTCCCTTACTCTTGATCTCATCCGATTGAGTCAGAACACCGGACTGATTTAATCTTTGAATGAATTGCTAATCATAAAGGTTCACAAAACCTTTCCCAATTACAGATACCTAATTCTAGATTATTTTCTTTTAATATAAATGTACTGGTATAATGTTTGTTCATTAGTGTAATTGAGATGGTTTTGTCTTCCTGCTGTATTTGTGAACATCTCGTAATCTTTTAGGTTTTGTTTTAGCAGAAACATACAATTCTTAAGGATTCACATGTCAACATCAGTCTTTTAAATTTTGAAGTGAAATAAGATAAATATGTACCTTGTTGTGTGAATAATTATATTTTTGTTCTAGGACATGAAGATGAAGAATCTGCTGACTATTCCAGTGCGGGCTCTTCTCTGTTCATTCAAGTGCTTTAACACAAATGGACATTCTTATTATGGTGTCGCTACAAGATGGATTCAAGAAAATTAATAAACAATACTAGTAAGATGTAAGAATGATGCTATTTAACATTATTTACTGAAACAGCATGAATCAGTTACTACACACATTGATTAGATGTTTTATATTGTATGTTTTTATGCTGAAGTTTTTGTACCCTCAAACATAAGTGACGTTTTGTGAAGCGGCCACTAGGTGGCAGCACATGATCATTGCAATTTCTACATTTGCCAGGCCCCAGTCTCATTGTCCATCACAAGTATGCACATAGAATCTGTGCTGTGAACCATACAGCTTTCGTAGAATTCATTATAATAGAGCCAACTTCAGTGTTACAGGGTGGATACAGTTGGATAAAGTCTTATGTGAAGCATTTATTTAGATTCACACAGGCTTTTGCAAAGGAATATATGACACAAATATCTTCTTTATATTTGTTGGTTTCTGCAGCTGAAAATGTTTACCATGTTTGTTCTACATCAAGCTTTTATAAAGAGCAACTCTTACATACTGTTATTCAAAATATCAGAATCCTAGACAGATATTGTGATAGTTGGGAGACCCTCTTCTCTTGTCAGGCCTATCCCTATCTCCCATTTCCATCTTCTGGCATCTGTTCCAACCTGCCAGACAACAGAAAGATAGAGAGAAAGAGGGAGGGATAGAGAGCACTTCATTGCTAGTAAATTAATTTCTCATCCACGCCTCCAGAGCTTACCAGCTCGTTCGCTATAGCTGCTGCGGCCGCTGCTGCTGCGTGTGTCTGCTGAGTCGGAGCCTCATGCATAATGCATTAGGTTTAATTGCAAACCCAGAAACTAATGACTTTGGACTGGTTAACAGCAGGGGAGCCATACATCTCGAGCAAACTGAATGAAAAATCAGCTCAGAGGAAAGAAAAAAAGGAGCCGAGCCCCTAATTGATGAATAATTGAAGCGGCGAGCTACAGGGCATAATTGTGACATTTTGTTTCAATCAATTTCCAAGTGGTGTGGGCGAAAGTGCACTTAAAGGGAAAAGGCAATGACAATGAATGAGAAAGAAAGAGAGAGATAGATAGAGTGGACGGAGATGGAAATGGATGTTGTGTCCTCAGTCATTGGAATGACATTTTCTGGGGCGAAAGACTGAATAAAATGACTTTTCTCTCCATCTACCTCATTTTTCTGCTTTTTTCATATGAGGTCCTTTTTTTATCCCAGTCAATAGATTTATATATATATTATTTTTAAATGATTTATTTCTTCATTTATATAAGAAAGATTGAAAGTTGAAGTTATTTAAGTTAGAATGTTTATGTATTTAACCAACAAGCCGGAATTTCTTTCGACTCATCTCAGTTTCAGGAGATATGGTCAACTCAACCATTGTGATAGAATTAAACAGCACAGCAGTCTGTCACAGTAATGGACAAATGAAACACAGTCAGAACTACTAGGACACAACCAGGCAGCACTGAATGGCCTCTTAGGGGCTGTCTCACACTCCTTGATGCTGAAATATTTGGCTTTGCAACAAAAGTAAAGATACTAGTGAACAGTTTGCTCGTCAGTTTGATAAATAAAAGGTCATTTCTTATTTCACTTTAAAAAAAGTGTTACAGCTGAAGATGGTAACCCTGAAAATAAACTGGACAAAGAATATATCAAGTTATATTACAAAAGTTAGTTTAATCAAGTTACTAAGTCCTGATATAAAACCTGAAGTCATGCATTGATTAATGCTTCATGTTGCATGGTAGATGAGTTTCTTTCTTGCTGTGGTGATTCTTGATGGAGAGAGAGAGAGAGAGAGGGGTCAATATGCTTGTCCATCATGTCAACAAAAGGTCGATAAAAGTTGGAAAGCTCCAGCAAAAAAAATAAAAATAAATCATGCTTTTTCTTCAATGTCTCCTCCAAATTGTGAAAATTCAATATTTGACTGCACCATCCATTTCTTTTTACACCCAAAAAAAAGTTGTGTAAACATTTTCCAACCCCAGAATGTTAAAATATCCCCAAGTAATCACACTGATGTCTTGTTGGCCATCACGTTCAAATATGGTTTATTACAAATACACAGAATCCACAGGGAATTATTTCCTGTTAACATCACACGTGATTTAGCATAATCTGCTTTTCAAAAGCAACAGCACTATTATTACTTCGACATGGAAACCAGGTACATTTTCTTTAAATTAAACACAGCATTATAGTCACTGATATAACATTACAATCTTGTGATGGCAGCTCAGAATTTTTCTTTCATCATTCAGTATAAACAAGCCATTTAATTAGACTGCTTACCCAGTCCCAATATACAAGCACGGGAGGGGAAACGCTTCTTTGATCAAAGTGCAGCCATCTCCACTATGACACGTGGCCGCTTTATGGCTTGTTAGTATTTGGGCTGTTTATGGATTGATCTGTTACATCACATACTGAAATTAATAAAACAATTTCACGAGCAATTCTGTTTTCAGCTTTTTTTTTGTCTTTGCAACTTTTTACATTTTGTAACTGTTATAGGCTTAATTGTTTCTAAACGACACTTCAATATCTTTTATGTTTATTCTTTGTTTTTACTACAGTCTTCTTCTTTTGATGTACTGGTTTCTTCCATTACTTCCAGGTCAAAGCCTAGGGTGGGAATTGTGGAGCATGAGCTGAACACCTCAGCATATCGGGCCGCCCCCCCCCCTACATCTACAAGCAGGAATAGTTTTTCTTCTAATCACTTGCTTTATTTGAGAAATTTGAGTAAGACAAAAATTTATTTGGTTTTAGTCGGGTTTTATTCATCTAAATACAGTAATTATTTTGTAATTATGTAAATATACTGAGTGTATATGAGATGACAAATAAATAGGTCATTCCATTCTACTGGCATCATATTAATGGGTGAAAGGGCAACAGTATGTCCCTTCTTGCAGGCAGCAGATGTTGGATCCTGCAGCAGTCGAGCAGCAGCAGTGGCAGCACCAGCTCAGCAGCCTAAGGACTTGCCTGTTAGTCGGCCTGGTGCCTGGTGTTGAGCCTTCTGCATGTATTCACGCATGGATGCATCCCTTTGATACACTGCAGAGAAGTTAACACAGTCATTCACCAAGTCTGCATTGATTGCACACATCATGATAAATTTGATGCAATTTTTTGTTTTCATTGGGTCATTTCAACAAATACAAAGTCACATCCTGACACGTGTGCAAACATACTTTTTCCATATCACTGAACTGTCTCTTATGGTTCCTACATTCAGAGAGCCCTTCTTTTTTTGTACAAAATATTTCTTAAAACCACACACATGACTGACGTATATGGAAATGAGGAGGTTGCATCCTCAAAGGAGGCACCATACGGATGGGAGCAGCACGCTGACGAGAGGCATCTCCAAAAGGCGCTTGTAAATTCCTGACATGCCTAACATATGTTAATGAGCCATTCTCTCACTCTGATATAATTACTGTGAGGGGATATTGCCTTTGGTGAAAATATCTGTCTCGCATGGCATGGCTACCTCATGGGGGGAAAAAAGTAAAGAATGATAAAGTAGTGGGTACATAAATTCTCATTTACCATGCTTGGAGGTAGAGAACGGGGTTGGCAAATTCACTCAGGATGATATATTGTGATGGCATGTTGGGTTCATTATATTCTTCCTTTGTTGAAGTGCTTTCTGCAGTCTTGCATCGTTTGTTAGGAGGTATTTAGTCTGTCTTGTCAGCTGGAGCATTTACTTAGGGTGTCTTCAAAGGTTCCTGTGGCTGATTGAGTTCACACTGCATATGTAGGCTGGAAAGCTAAGTGGTATGTAAGCTAAGCAGACTGTTGGTTGGAAGCCTTTGTTGTAATTTTTAGATCTTATCTCTACTTTTGACTGTGGTTTCTTTGATTCAATCTCCTCTGTGTATTATCTGTGTGTTTTGTGTTGAGGCTTTATTACTTAGGCCCTGATGCGCACAACACAAGTGCATTTCAGAAGACACATCCTGAAAAACACAAGAAGGAAAAAGGAAAATGCAACCACGTTTCAGTAACTTGCACTGAGAAAATAAGAAAAAAAAAAGATCACAACAAAGTAGAAAATACAATTTCAGAAATAATGCCAAAAATTCTTAAACTAACACAGTCTATACACACATGTATTGTGGGAAAAACTTCAATTCTATTCAGCTTTTATCTCAGAGCACTTCACAGAAAAATGTAAATTTTTGTGTTTTTTGTTTAATTGATCTGTTTTCTGTTTTGTTGTTGAATTATCTGAAATTTCATGTTTTTTCAGAAATATGTTTTTCTTCGGTTTGTTTTTATGAAACAGCATGTTGTAAAATCTTGTATATTCATTTAATATGTTGTGGATTTTTTTTAAATTTTCTTATCCAAGGTTGTTGCACAGCAGGACCCACACGCTTTAAATGTAATTGCAGTTTTTCATGCAGCATATGAAGCTCCATTTTAAGCTTGATGGGATTGTGCTTAAACAAGTATTTTCCACTGATTCCAGTGAGAAACGCCGTTAAGTGTGACATGTCTTTTGCAGCAGACTCAGTCATTTTCAAACATCAGTGATTGCGGTCTTCACCTCGTAGGAGTGATTTGACACAGGCTCACCCTGATTCCCCCTCTTCTCTTCTCGGGTCAACAGCAGCAGTTCTATAAAAATGAGTTGCATTGATTGCAAAAGTAAAGGCAACGTGACTGCAGAGAAAGAGAAAGAGAGAGAGAAATGGCCATTCGATAGCGAATAGGAGAGTAGTGTCATAGCCAGTGTGCACCACTTCAATCAGTGGAGTCTGTTGTAGTGCCTAGCTGCTCATGACAGATCTTGGTATCGAGCCACTGGGAGAGTACTGGGGTATTGTCTGGCTGACAGCTGCAAAATCTATTCTGTTGTGTTGTTAATGATGGTGGACAGTAGGGGGCAGTGTTATTCTCTGCTGGCTCTTGAGCAGATGGGAATGAAATGCACTGATGCACAGCACACTGTGATACGCCTGATGTATCTAAGAGATAGAGCAGTTAATAAAAGCAAGAACAATGAGCTGTTATTGGAATCAAACCCTAATTGAAATCAAAGCATCAGATCAAAGGGTTCTGAGATATGTCCGGCTATTAAAACCAATAAATGCAAGCAAAGGTTTCTGGTTTAAGACAAGGGGGGCAAAGGTTCCTTTCACTCATTGTTGCTCATCAATAGCAAATAAGAGAGCAAAGACACCAGATGCACAAGACAATAACTGTAGAATCTCTATGTCAAAACCAACACAGCAAAACAAAGGTGCTTCCTTTATATTGATTAAAAAGAAAGAAGAAATAATCTAGACAAGCTTGACCTGAGGTGTGCCAGATGAAAAGATCCTTCAAAACAAAGCCATCCAAAGGTAATAACCTACCTCCCTCACAGTATTTTCTTGCTGTTTTGTTCACAACAGTTATAAGAAAAAAAAAAACAGTACGAGAACACACAAGTGAACTGCCCGTCCTTTGGGGTTTCAAGGAAATGATGCCATTACCACAACATTCCTCATTAGGGGAGTTCTGAGACAAGAGCCCGACCGTCGGGCCAGCTCCTTCTCCCTGGCAGTTCTGGGTCACCACCAACCAAACTGCAAAAACACCATTACCAGACTGCATTTGTTGCAGAAATACGATGAAAACACTGCTGCAGCTTCAAAAGAACAAATAAATCTTTAATCTTGAATGTCTTTGAATCTCTTGGAAAATTTCCTCGGGTTTAGTAATAACAGGGACCGTGGAGAGGGACCAGAAATCTGTGAGTCTGTATGTTTGTGAGAGAGTAGCTGTTTATTTATTGGGGGGGGGGGGGGGGGGGGGGGGGGCAACTGGAGGGAAAACGAAGCTGAAAGAGATGCTGCATTTTATCTTTTGATGTTACTTCAGATAGTTCACTTAGTATGGTCCTATGAGATATTTCGCTGTTTTGATGTCATTTCACGCTTTCTTATATATTCTCCTTGTTTGATTCAATTTTCAAAACAGTCTGGCAAATGAATTCAGCCTGTCAGATACACCGTGACAAACGTACTGATTCGACCCCAGGATGTCTTTCAGTTCCACTCTATTCTACTGTATCATCTATATGACTGACAGCCCACAATCTCGAAACCCAGTTTTGAGGTCAAATGATGGCCACCGGAGCATGCCCACTGTAGCTGAACGGCAGGCGGGTGGGACACCAGGTAGCAGCATCTGGTCTGAGTTTTTCGAGAACACACACTGCCTGTGGCGCTGCAGAACATCTGTCTACCGTGTGCAGGCTGGCTGGATGAGCAGACCCACAACCCAGCCAACCAGCCAATGAACGTCCTGCGCACATGGATGTCCTTCAGGAATATGCGGGTTAATGTCTCTGTTATTTCAGTTGGACTTTATTCATTTCTCTGTGATAAAGTTTTCTCCAAAGCTGCTGTCCCTGAAGATGAAGGCATCTTCTCAAGTTTGTTATGGCTTTTTTTCTTGTGAGCAGAGGTGTCAAGTAATGAAGTGCAAATACTTTGTCACCTTACTTAAGTAAAATTTGGGGTATCTATACTTTACTTGAGTTTTGATATTTCAGCTGACTTTTTACTTCTACTCCTTAAATTTTCATGCAGTTATCTGTACTTTCTACTCCTTACATTTAAAAATAGCCTCGTTACTCCCATTTCATTTTGGCTTGTCATTGTTAACCCTGTAAAGTCAAATGTATTATATTTGATACATTCACTTTCTGAGACATTTTGCATCACTTTATGGTACAAAATTTTGCTCGAAACCCTGCAGTATACAATATGATACTTATCTTCTGCCCCCTAATAGATACCAGGAAGCATAAGACTACACTACAATTTCGACTTGTCATATGGTATAAAATGGTAGATATGACAAAAATTTCCCACATTTTCTTAAAGGGCCAAAAAAGACTTCAGATGAAAGAAAAGTGACTTTTTTCCCCAGTTTTTCTTGGGTTGGAGTTTAAAGGGTTAAGTAGTTTTGAAACCAGTACTTTTACACTTTTACTGGAGTAAAAAGCTTGAGTTGATACTTCAACTTCTACAGAAGTCTTTTTAAACCTTAGTATTTATATTTCTACCTGAGAAATGAATAGGATGAATATTTTTGATACCTCAACTTGTGAGGCAATTGAATTCTTCTAGAATCACAATATTCACAAGGTGAACATTGCTCAAGTAATTTTGCTTATTTTCTTTCATATCTGAGCCACAAGTTAGATGCAATGCATATTTTTAAAATGAAATAATTTCATAAAGTTGGGAAAAAGTTACTTTTGCTGTTAAACTACTTAACATGTTTCTTTTTAAACACACTCAGTGTTGTAAACAGCCATTGCACAACTTTTCTTCAGTACAGTGGATGTGAATATTGACTCTTTTCACATACACATAGCAATTTGCAAATATTTTATACAATACATTTAAAGAAAATATGCTGTCAAAATCCATAAAAATCTTTTATTTAACCATTTCAGCTCAGGGTTAATCAGGACAATCTGATGCAAAACTTCTTATTTTTCTTGCAGAAGATAATTCTTCGTGACTATTCTTGCACATTTAGGGATGCTGTCATGCTGCAGAATAAACTAGGACCAGTTAGATGCCTACAAACTAATATCCTCACACTGCAAGCAGATAGTGCTTATTGTGTTAATCTTTTAGTAAAAAAAGGAACAAAATATTCTATAGCTGTGGCTGATTTGATGTCATTATTATTCTTTAAAGCTGCAATATACAATATTAAAAAACAATTGGGTTTCATACTGTAGTAGCAAAATCTCAGTCTAAGTGTGGAATATTGCAAATGTATACCTTTGTTAATTGATGATGTGGCTAAGTGATGAGGTACTGTAGGAGAATTACTTGTGTCTGTAAGTTTGATCTTCTGAGGATATACAAACCTTAAACTGCTTTCAGATACTGAGTTTCGAGGCAAAAGTTTGGTATACCTGTGCTCAGAAGGACAAGGACCTGTTGTATAACAAGAGCTAGGCATCTTAACCTTGCCAGGATAATTGAAAAGAAATTGCAGTCACAATCATGTCCGTCACCCATTCATGTGCTGTCTCCTTGTGAAGAAGGTTCAATGCCGTCAAGATAATCAGGAAAGAGTTCTGTCTGATAAAAAACAACAATTTAAGTGTGATTTTAACATGCTTAAAACTTTATTTTCAGGATATTACTTCTGTGTATCAGCTCAACATGTAAAAAACAAATCCAAAAAAAGGCAGCAATGACCTCAAGAATTGCTTCAGTTGCTTCTAAAATCAAGGCAACACAGTTGCAGTTGATTTGCAACTTATTCAAAATTTAACTTATCTTTTTGCTTTACATTAGTATTTTAACAATGATAGGAGCAAAAAACAACAACTACAAAAAAGAGAACAATAACACCATAACAGCACAACTCCTCACAGACGTCAGACCAACAGAAAAGAGCAGCATGATGCATCGCGCCCGCTTGCCCCCTTCTAATCCAGCCTTGCCGACAACAGATGGCTGTCTCTCCCATAATGCCATGCGGTCGCAGATGTCAACAGAAGAGGTGACAAACACTCTGCAGGTGGCTGTCCCTCTGTGTCCACAGTGTGTGTGTGCATGTTTGTTTGTGTGTGTACAATAGGGGACAAAGATCATCTTTCTTGTAGGGAGAGGAAGGTGTAATTGATAGTAGAGGACAACCTGCAGGAAGGAAGTGCCATCATATGCTAAATTGATAGGTTGGCACCAAATGTTGGAACAGATGCAGAAAGAGTCAACTTTCCTTATTATGGAGTGTGTTGCTGACATATTTTCCTGAGATATTAGGATTGAAGCTATATTTATCCGTGGTAAAAAATATCTAAAAGCAGCAGAGTTGCTGAGTCTCTCTGACAAAAAGATATGTACATTTTTCCAGTAAATCTCATTAATTAGATATCTAGAACACTATGCAATAAGCTGTAAGTATCACAGCATAATTTCTCACCGCGATGCTGGACCACTTTTCACTGCTCAATGCAATCTGTTTCCTTACCATGTGCTGGGCCAGGCCAGGTGTAGTAGTTGGCAGGGACTAGCAGAGCCAGGTGAGCAAGCTGCTGGCCAGGTGCCCTCCAGAGGATCGCTAGACTGACCAGATACCAGATGGGTCTGGCGCACCGGCAGGCAGGCAAGTACACTAACACACACACACATGAGAAGACACAGTTACTCATGCAACTGGACCTTCAAGCTCATACTTTATATACGGACACTTACACAGACACTGATGTGTGCGATAAAAAATAGAGCATTAGGAGATGTTGTAGCCCTCCAGTGAGTTTTTAAGTGAAATGCTTAATGTGTTTTTACTGTACTCCTCTCCCAGTGGCCAAGGTAGAAGTCATGCAAAACACAGCGATATACAACACTCTCTACCTCAGAGCTCACATAAATGTCGTTCACCAAGTCTGGAGCTGGCCTAAATCAGCATGAATTTTCAAGTTTATGGGTCTCCAGTTTAACTGCTTAAAACATATTTGGCATGTGAGCCAAGCTGCTAATGGAAACTTTTGCTACAGTTTGAACACAGTCGAACACAAGGAAGTTACAATTGTCTAAATGTGGCTCTATGAGATGTGTGATTGTGTATGCAATGCTATATGTGTGAAGCATGAGCCAATGTGGATCAAGGCCATGTTGGTTTTTGGTTTGCTAAGCCTACATATTTAGATGCAAAGGAGCATTTCCAAACTGCTTTACTATTATTTTACACAAACTTGTGTCCATGAACTTAAAATTTTCATGCATGTACTATTAAAAAGAGTGGAATTATTTTTCACATATAATATTTTACATCTAAGGACATGTAAAGTTAGACTTTTAAATACACCATTAAATGACTGCTTTGGATAAAGGGGTTCCTAATGTGTGCCTGCACATAGGCATGGCAAGTTTATTTGTATAGCACATTTTAAGGTTCAAGACAATTCAAAATGCTTTACATAAAAAATTTAAAGCATTACAGATAAAAAGCAAACTAGAATTACAATAAAATCATTTAAACACACAAAAACAATCATTAAAAAGATTGAAAGCAAGATAAGTTAAAAGATA
>JAOXYM010000018.1:13873214-13895992 GCA_028567055.1 Leptatherina wallacei
CACACACACACACACACACACACACACACACACACACACACACACACACACACACACACACACACACACACTAAAAAAGTTCTCCTGAACTTTTGACATGGAATTTGACTATTGGGTTTGAATTATTTGTAAATCTTTGCATTCTGTTTTTTCTCTTTTAATTAGCATATATTAGGTCCTATGAGATAATCCATGAAGCCAATATGTTGCTCATAAACCTTGGCATCAAAATAAAAATTTTCAGTGTAGCTTTATTGAACAGTAATTTTGTACATCTTTTCTTTTATAAGCAACACAACTCTTGAATCTAAGACCTAAATTTGGGACTATATGACTATATCTTAGTTTATTTCAATGATAAATGTACAGTATCTGTATATAATGCATCAACAAACACAGCATGAACAGTTTCTTGTTCATGCTTCCTTTACCACATCTCAGTCAAACTTAGTTTTATCTCAGCCTTCCCACTCTCAGACTTGAGGTGAATACTGATTTCTTTTCTCTTTCAGCTTGTTAAATTCAGACTAAACTCCCAATGTCATGACATTCATTTTGGATTAAGGACTGTGACTAAATTTAGAGATAATGCAGCAGCACTAAGCTAAAGCCCTGTCTCTTAACTCTATCTATAACCCAGCTAGCCATGCTTTTCTGCTTCACTGAAACTCCAGCTACCTTCAGCACATACCCACATACCACACGTACTCCCTCAGAAAGATGGATGCGTCCCCATTTCTCTCCTTGGCCAGCTTCTATGTACATAACGGCTGGGAAAGCAAGGCAGATGGTGTTGGGTAAGAGTGGATGGAGAGACAGGGGACCAGGTATGGGTGGATGTTAGTGGGGCTAGGTGATGTAAAGATGTTCAGGAACAAGATAAAGGAACAAGATATAAGTTTTCTCTTGAGTGCTTAAGGCTTCTCCTGGTCTTTCCTGTTTTTTTTCACATGTCAAAGGCCAGTATCTTTTTTATCCTCTCAGCTTTAACACTTTGAGATCCACTGTACTTGCTTATGACCATGAAAAAACATTGTGATGAACAAAAAAATCTAAAAGAGCAGGCAAACTTGTGAAGGGGAAAAAAGTTGAACCCCAGGAATCGTGCAGGTTTTAAACGCTTTCCTATCCCAACAGAACTGATTTATATGAAATTGATCCAACAGTTTGTTGTCAGAATGACCAGTTAATTTGAGTTAGGTGTGATAAAGCTGGAAAACATCACTAACTGGAATCATTTCAATAAAACATTGCATGATTTTGCAGATGAAAAAAATCTCCACCACTCAACTTATCGAGTGAGGGGTGTTGAAAACCAAATTTTTGTCTGGTTGGAATCAACCTAATCTCATGACAGAGTGAAATAACTGTGTTGCAGTTTACAAATACAAGTAAAAAACAATTTTATTACGCTGTTCTCCATAGCTGGAGGTTAGCTTTTAGTTTTCACATCCCACATTCTCAAATGTATTCCTTTATAATGATGTTCACTCACCATCTCTCACTGTTGTTCTTTGGGCCAAAATGCTTGAAAGAAAGGGGGAGAAGATGTTAATCAACAAATCGTCTCATTTTAGACTGTCCAGCATTTTTTTCCAGTTCACTTTTCTACTTCCCTCTCACTTGACATCATTTTCTTTTTTATTGGACACTTGCCTACAAATAAAATAGGTTAGAAGTTAAAAATTAGAATTAAAATGAATGCTTACAGTTTGGTCTTGAAGTAAATAAACAGGAAATATATAGTTACAAAACTACACAAAACAACAGCTTATAGGGAACGTTGCCATTTCACAATTTACAACCATTGACTGCAACACATTTCAAAGTTCAAATTTTGACAATAATTGACAATATATATATATTTCAAAATGAAGATTATTTTTTTCTTGTCTTGCACTGTCAGAATCTAACTTTTTTCTATGTATGTTCACCCCCTTGAATGGTTATATACAGTGGTGTGATGCGTTTTCAGCAGCAGAAACATGGCAATCATTTCTAGGGCTTTATGCCTCATCATTTATCTGCACAGTTTTGCCAAAAATAATTGTGTCATTTGTAAGTTTTGCTTCCTTTCAACTTTTTACTGCAAAAATTTGCTTTTAAGTCAAGACTGCACATATTTATGGTGATGATACTTTTGACTTAAAAGGAGAGTAAAAGGGTACATCTGAAATCTTTATTTTGTGTCAGTATAAACAGTTTTATTAGAGCCTGTTAACAGAATCCTTTTGATCAGTATGAATGATTATTTGCCAATTTTACTGCAGTTGCTATTGATTTCTTTTCTTACTGAAAACATTATAAACATTTACTAAGAGCACTGATGTTTAATGTATGTTTTTCTTGGATGCCCAAGGATCTCAGTCAAGGTTATTCAGCTCTATATAGACCAATTAATAACTGATCAAATTAACCTGGACGATAAAGCACAATCTCCCAGCCATCCATATGTTACTGGATTGAAACTAGACTTCATGCTGCGTCTATAGGCAAAGTCTGTGTGATATTTGAATGGTGTGGGATGGAGTCAATGAGCAAGAAGACAGTGGGGTTCAAGGTGACTGATGGACTGTGATGCCCCACTGTGTATCACAGTAAGCTGTTCACAGGAAGTGATTTGGCTTGATATCAGTATGAATGACTTACAGCAACGCTTTCAGTCGGACCACACAAGCACGTATATCCACACACACTTTCAATGGTGTATGTGTGAGTTCTGTATCTCAGCGTGCCATTCATCATGTGGTAAAGCCACAGCAGGCAGTATACTGTGTGTTTGGCCTCGGCTCCTCATTCAGCCCTCATTAGCCATCAATCACCTCCTCTTCAGTGGCTGCCTGCATGGGAAGAGACCTCCTGACTTAAGATCATAGCAAGATGTTCACTTTGGCACTTAAGCAACCACCCACACACAAATGCAAAAATGCTCATGCAAAGGAGTAATATCATGTACTTGGTCGCACCATGAAGTCAATGTCAAACATGAAGCTTCAGAAAAACTGGGAGTAGTCGCTGTGAAAATGCAGAAATGGTGAAAGAAGTTCGCTCAGTTCTTGAAGCCAGATATCTTATTTATCTTGCACAGTTCAATGAGGAGTTGCAAATAGTCAAGCATTGCAAAAAGGGATGCATTTCTTATTCAAAAAGGCTTATTGAGCTACTTTAGAAAAAGCTAGTAATCTATTTTGTGCAAGAATAATGCAAGATTACTAGTTTGCAATATGCAATTTGAATGTGAGTATTTGAATGCCTACTGAAAGCATACTTCCATTTGTGTGAAAAACTGTGGCTGTTTGAACTATAATGACTGCACGGTGAACTGTATGAGGAGGAAAAGAGGTGGGATGGAATGTAAAGAAAAGGGGGGAAAACATTTATTTTATTTTTTTTTCCATTGAATGCTTTTGCTGAGTGCTCAAGGGGCTATACCTTCACCTCACCTGCTGGGCATTGTGGAGGTAATTAGTTGCCAGATATAGCTGCATCTGTATGTCACAGCTGAATATAGAGTATTATGTTTGTTTACAGTCATGGCTCTATATCATGTCAACATGTGACATGTTGCAATTTTACATTTCTTAACATTTGTCAAACAAAACTCCAACAACATGCAGAAGTTTATGCACATTAACCAACAAAACAAGTCCAAGTTTTGAGGTAAGAGGGGCGGTGGTGGTATAGGTTGCCTGTACGTTAGCTCTCACACTGTTTGGTTTGGTTAAAACATCACACTGTAGTTACAGTTAACACACTTAGAGTTAAGAAAAGATCATGGTTTGATATTAAATATAGCCTTTCAGAAATCCCCACATTCTTCACGTTGTTGAAGGGAAATAATTTATAATTAAACTGACATGAGTTCAGATCAGGAACATTTTTTATTTCTAAGTAGACAATGGACAACTGTTTACGGCACTTTCACACACTCAAAAAAGAAATAAAAAAGGTAAATTTTATTAACAAAAATTAGAGATGCTTAATTTAATTGCATTAAGATTTTTTCTGTTAAACTATTCATTCTCTGTGCTTGTATGTGAATCACAAAAATAACTTGAATGAACATGAAAGAGGGACCAACTGTTCACACAATAACATGCCTCTCTTTGGACAGGAAATGTCTGTCCTTCAAAATGGATATATTTGGGTTGGGTCAACATAATATAAAGCTTATCAGGACTGGGTCTTAATCAAATTGTGTGGGTTGAACTCATTTTACATTCATTTTGAATGAACCAGTATAGGTTTTATGGGATTTACTCATATCAGTCTTGTTGTTTCAAGATCTCTTTCCCTTCATTTATTGAGACTGACATGAGAAACATAAAATGCTTGTTTATATCACAAGGCTCCATTTTGTTACAGTGAAAAATATGTTTACCAAGACGTGAATTAGACACAATAATTACACAACATTACTTCATGCTGAGAGAAAGCAATATAGTTAGACAATTGGTTCATATTTATTGTGTTGATTAAACAAATGATTTATCTGGGAGCAGAATATGAGAAGAGCACAGTGGTGCTTCAAAACCCATTATTTTAAACAGCTGGCAATGTACAAAAATAACATGTTGCTTTTTGAATAAAAAATGCTCTGCTTTGTTGGGTGACGTTGCATTCAGGCAGGGGTGAAAAACTACTTTCACCCCTCCTCAATATGATGGATACTTCCTCATTCAATAAGATATATGAAGACTGGAGAAAAAGGTGATATGATTATACTGGTCTGAATTTCTTTAATCATATGACAGGTTTGGATTTGTATTCAAACTCAAGGTTCGATCTTTGAAACTGGTTAGACAAGCTGACAGGCGACAGCTTACAGCTAATTTCTAGTATAAAGTTCTACCATAACTTTTTTTAATTTTTTTTTTATAGAACTCAGCATGTTTGCTGCGCTCTTGACTCCCCTGAACAATGAGCTCAACCCAGAGGAGAGTCCAGCACAAACTACATGGTGAGTGAAAGACCATTACACCAGTGAGCGGAATAGCTAAAGAGGATTTGTGCTGAAAGCTGAAAGCTTGTCAAAATTTTTTCTTTGTACCTGTATGTGTTGGACTGATTATTTCTGTTGCAGCTCTGATGCAGGTCTTTTCTTAAACCAAAATGGTTTGTGGGTCACAATTCACAGTGCACAGGTGTTCAGTTATTTCCTTGCAGTGATTCATAAATCATTTTGAACTTTGATATTTTGCAGGGTTTCTTTCTTTTGAATAAATGTCACTGATAAAAAGCGAACATTTCAGCCTCATATCCTTCACCTCTCGACTTCTTTATGCTTACATTCATTCAATGGTGCCTCAATCTTATCTGCTCTGCCAGTTCGGTTCATTCATCTCTTCCTCATTTTCTCATTTGCTATTTTTTTTCTTCTGTTTTGCTGTGTGCTTCAGAGAGAGGCAGCCAGAGATGGGCTTGACACATGGGCCCAGTTCCTTAATAATGTCATTCGTTGTGAACGCTATTAGCAGATTACCCTTGGCCCAGGGTAGCCTAACCATGTGCAGGAACTAGACAACCTTGTGTTCCGTAATTTAATATCAACACTTGTCCTCTTTTCTTATGATGCTTTACAGCACACAAATACCCAGCTTGTCCCCTTCAGCCTTATTTCTTTAAAAATGAGAGAGGGGTAGAGTATAGACTATAAGGGTGTACGGGATTACAAGATAGTGACTTCTTGAAGATTCCTTTCCTCTGCTGAGAAGTGTGACAAATTGTCCCTTGTCCATGAATGTGAGAAAATGCATAAATAGGCTTATAGTGAAAATTCTATCAGATTTAATGCAGTGGATTTAGCTCAGTGAACATCAAAGGAGCCGCCCATCTCTTCTTGATGGGGTAATGTAATTCTCTCTCTGGCTGTAGTTTAACTTCTTGCAGACTATCATACATTTACAACATATCAGGCAAATATGACAACCTCAGAAGAAATTTCCTGTCACACAATTGGATTGTGTTGGAATGAAGAAGAGAGGCAGGGACTCTGGAAGGCAAAGAGAGTGAGAGATATCTACAACTTAAAGGAAAAAGCTGTTTTAGAATCAAATCCCATGCTCTATTCTCCACAAACTGAATCACAATCCTGCATTAGTGGTTATATCAGCTTCTGTCCCGCTGCTATCCTTTCTACCGCTGCCCGTGAGCCAGGCAACGTTAGCAAGAAGGCCAGACGGCACAGCCCTATCACTCACCGGCACTCAGTCACACCAGCATTACCACGCCTTTATCTCATCTCCTGCAGCCCGCTACGGACGGCCGCCTCTTGGTCCTCCAGGCTACTTTACTAATAACCTACTCCTTATCAGTCACTGTGCACCTCTGCCTGTGATCAAAGAGCCAATTAATGAAGCGGGGAAAGGTGAAGCATTCAAATAATGGAGACAGCTGTTTTTCTCTGTTTGAGAAAATCCATTTTGTATTGCTATCAGCTCCAAGCAGCACCCCCCCCCCCCTTCAACTTGCGCTTAATTCAAGTCACCGTCTCCTTCTGCCTGACTTGATAAGAGAGAGGGAGAGAGAGTAGACAGGGGCAGACAAGAGGAAGATGTGGGGGAGAAGACGAAAAGAGCCCCGGTCACAATGAACTTTATGTAGAAGAATGTGGAAGGAATATCACAGCAGTCCAAGTCATCCCCGAGCTTTATCAACTCCAAAGTGGTTTAACACAGAGATAAGGTTAGGAGATGGGGTCATAAAAAAGGCAGCCCTTCCAGAGCTGATGAGCTGCTTTGTGACTTCACTGTCATTCGTTTTGAATGGGAGCTGCTGATTCCAGCTCTTTGAGATCTAGCACAATCTTGTCAGGCAAGAAGGTTAGTTAAGGAATTAATTGTACTGTTGTCAGAGCAGATTATAACTAGTTCTATCACAAGCTCATGTCTTAACCACTTGGTTGTAATGTATCACTCTCCTAACTTTCGGTTTATTTAGCTCAGTTCCTCTGTTTGAGGACATTTTGATGAATATGTTGGTGTAGCAGATGTTTAGTCTCTTAAACGTCTGAGATGCTACAGCTTATACACTAAAGGCAACTAAATTGTTAACCGTATAAGTAGGCACCAAAATATTCAGAAGTTATATTGCCGAATAAAAAGCACAGCTTACCATACCACCAATGACTTTGGCTCAGCCTGGTTTTAGAGAAAAACATGATCTCTTAACACCACATGGAGACACACAATGTGTAAAAATTCCCTGCTGGTATCAAGGAAAGGAATACGTTTCATCTCCGTTGTCTTTGTTACCAGGTGACAAATCCTGCCCAGTGGTTGATATCACAGCTATTGTGAAAAGAGATTTTACATGCAGTTATTTGGAACAGGTGAACAAACTGACTACTTTTTATTCATTCATTTATTTACTTGTTATGTCCACCATTATAACAAGCAGAATGATGGTCTGGTGGCGTGTTGTGCTGAACAAATTTGTTTAGCTAAGAGGAGGTTTGTGTTTAAAATGAAATAAAGCTTTGTGGATCTAAGACTCCTCTTGATACTTGAGTATTGTTCTTTATTTTGGATATTGCTAAGTAACATATTTACGTATGCTGGACCTCAGGAGAAGAGAGAAGAAGTGAGAAAAGGGGGACAAAAATATAACAGATAGAAAACAACAGCGACAACTGTACAATTAAAACAGAGACAACTGGCTGCTATAAATAAACTTGACATAAAACACTCATCGGCCTATGTTAAAAAAGAAAGTGTACACCTATAAAAAGACAAATGGAGAAACACATGCATAACAACACCAACACAATTATACAAATACATAACTGAAGCTATCGGTGAATAATGGGAGTGTGGTGACCTAGTGTTTTACAGAGGTGGACTTGGTGCTGGAGGACCCAGGTTCAAGTTCCTGGACCGGTAACATAGATGAACCACTGTGGGCCTCTGAACAAGGTACATAACCTCTAATTGCTCGCTGGGCGCAATAATATAGCTTACTTCTCTTAGCCTTACTGGGATAGGTTAAATGCACAGAAAAAGATAAAGTATACATCAGATAATTATTATTGTTGTTTTTTATTAAACCTGCAGGACCACTTGGTGACTATATAAGTGTGTGTGTGTTAGTAAATACTACTGTGCCCCCAGGGATTGGAAGCTGACATAGAGGCACCCAAGGCCTGGGCAACCAGGAGCTACCATGGAGCACAAAATCCCAGAAGATGGCAGAGAAAGGCCCTTCTCCCTGCAGCTAGAGAGCCACTGCTTAGGCCAAAAAGCCCCCTACCACACTCCAGAGGGTTAAAAGGACAATACTTGAATGGTTTTAATGGGCACACCCCTCTAAAGCTCTTTTTACACAGATGCTTTAAATGAAAAGGACTGCAGATGTCATGGTTATTTATCACCTCCAGTGACTGTTGATAGTCTATATAAACAATATAGTAAAGTGACACCTGGGTACACCTTGTAAATTTTTACTGGGAATGTTGCACTCTGAAAAAAATAAAAATAAATCACAGCACACAATATTCTGACTGTGCCTTTAACTGAAAATGGACAAATCATTACAGTACCTCTAAAAAAAAAAAAAAAAATAGTCAGGTCTGACTATGGAAACAGGAATAATAGCCATCAGGCTGGAAAAATGAAGAAGCTGTTTATATACTTAGAACTCAGCAACAGCTTAGTTATTTTAACCCCTTAAAACCTGAAATATGAAAAACAGAAAATGAAAAATGATATATTAAATATATATTCGATTATTTGAACTTCTAGGTTGACCCTTGAGCAAAATTTAAACTTTATTTGTTTTATAAATGACAATTTACAGAATCATTGAGGGGAAAATGACTCCTTCGGGACTCATTTCACTGCAGCGTATCAATAACATCGCTGGGGGCCAGAAAATTATATAAATCATATATATATATATATATATATATATATATATATAAATAAATCATATACAAAAGGATCTAAAGAAACATTTTGATAATGTGAAGGGTGCAGAGGTCACAGAAACTGCATGTATAAAGTATGATAGATTTGGCATTAAAAGGTTAAATGTTTTACTGTTACTTTTTAACAGTAATTTGAAGAATGAAGGTTTCATTTAACATTTAATTGGCAGCTCACAAATCATATATGATTTGTCATTTTATGGTACACTCAGAACTGGAAAGAATATTGATCTGAACTTAAAAACATTGAGAGCACATAATGTGAATAGGGTTTCAGTTTACTTTATAAAAATAGTACCAGTTCATGATGAAAGTTATCTCAAGGCCATGTTAAAGATACAGTCCAATACATTCCAATCATTATCCAATTTCTTTGTCTCTTGCTGTCAAGTAAATTTACAATGGTGCAACCACAAACATTGTTCAGACCTGACATAACTGATTCTGATCTGATTCTATTTATGAAAATTCCTTTAATTTCCATTAGAAGAATATACTAATATTGTGGGAAATTAAACTAGTATGAAAGTTCTGTCAAATTTAGTGGCAAAGAAGTAAAAAATCATTACTTCAAAAGGAATAACAGCATGCAAAGTAAACCCTGTTTAGTGAATTTCAAGTGCTCTATTTGGCTGATATAAACTGCACCACTGAGAAGGAAGATGTTTACCCATGGTTTCTGTGTAACATTTTATCCAACCTTGAATTTGTGTTGAGCATTAATAGCATACTGCAAATTAGTTAAACTGACCAGTATCTCTGGTACCCACTTTCATTAACACCAATAACTAATTGTATAGGAAAATAAAAGTGCACATCTTGAGTTTCTAGTATGGGTAAGTTTTCAAAGTGGTGCTCCAACAACTTAATTTCATCTTGCATTTCACATATCTGTCCATGAACTGCTTGCTTCATGCAACTTAAACTTTATAATAGAATCAGTGGAGCTTGGTTGTGCTGATGCTTATCATTGCTGTTGCTGATTTGTCGTTATATAATCAAGGGACACAAGTCGCAAGTCTCTGGGCAAGAATTAACATATTTATTACACCATAAAGAGAACAACAATACCAGAATTATACTGCAAAGTTTCACAGACTGACAGACCATAGTTTACAGCCCCCAAAAAGAGAAAAAGCAAAATTAAGAAAACAAAAAGAAAAGTCAACAAGAAACCACAGCTCTGACATAGTAGACTGGAAAGCTCTCTAGAGGACACTGACCCTAAGCGATGTAAAGACCACTTACTGTCAGCCTACCACTAACCTGTGGTTTTCTTGTCTCAATTAAGTATTGCACAACAACTTCAAATTATTTGAGCTTCTTTTTTCCACAATAAATTTTCTCAAGAGAACAGAAAATCCCACCCACCCCTGAAGTTCAACTCATTCCCCATGATTAATGCTATGCTGTTCACTGTTGGCCCCTACAATTCCCCCATCGTTTCCTAATATGTAGGAAATTTAAATAACATTCCCCCTATTGTCAAAAACAGGCATGCCTAAATTCATAGCCTTGATCTTCATTTAATTTTTTTTATTTTTTACAAGCTTTGTCTTTTGTGTATTCCCCAGCTGACAGGTCAACAAGCACATCAGCATGTCTTCACAACAGAGAAGAGGAGAAAAAAGGGGAGAAAAAAGAACAAGAGAAACATTTCTTATTTGTGACCTTAGCTTGTATCACTGAAGTAGGAATTGAAAACACTTTTTTTTTTAAATTAGCACTTTTTTTTTTAAAAGATCTGTTTAAACAATTCAGACTCGTGAAACGCCACAGGCATAAAGGAACATAAAAGTTTTTTTTTTCAGTTTTTATTTCTAATTTCTGTTCATTTATTTTTCATTTATTCATGAGGTCTGCATTGTTACCAAGTAGTGATATGGTTTTGCAGCTGTATGAGCTTCGACTTTGGGTTTTTATCATTTTCCTGTTCTCTTGTACCCATTTGGTTTCGACTAGACCAGTATCAGTACAGCGACTGATGCTCTTTTCGTGCTGTAAGAGGTAGAGTGAGACTTGTTTGCCACTGAGGAATTTGTAGCAAAACACACATAGAGGAGGGTAGAAGGGGGAAAAAAGTTTCTCAAAGAGCCATTGACTGATACTGTTTGCCTTGTCTTTTTTTTTTTAAACCCAGATTTTGCCCTGATAATAATGAACAGATAGTTTATTTGTTGTATACTTCTAAATACACAAGTATTGAGACAGCTTGGCTGTCTCTTCACAGCTTCTGAGAAGTTGTTACTAGGGTGTTAGACACCTTTTTGGATTGTTTAACCCTTTAAAGTCAAGAATGCAGGTGGGTATTTTATTCAGAAAGGGGAGAGATGATGAAGGCTAGATGGAGCGTTTCCGGGCCTCCACCTGTTCCTTGAGGTCAGAATTTTTTGTAACACGCTTTTCTGTGTAGCACCAAGGTGTTTGGGGTGAGGAGCCTGTGTGTGTGTGTGTCAGGGTAAGTGCTCTCTTTCTGCAAATAAGAGGTTTGTTTGATTTACACACGAGGTTTACATCAAAGCTAGAACATTTTTTTTTATCCAGTAATTTCATTGGAATGAAAAAAACAACAACTGCAGAGGATGTCAGAGTGAAAACTCAGTCTCACATTCACCTTGTTGGATTAAAAGAAAAATGCTTAAAGCTGAGATGGGCACTTTATCTGACATTTGTATAATAAGAAAATGCTCTAATGATCATTAAAGTATTTCAAACTCCTCTTGAAAAATAGTAATAGAAGTTATGATGTGTCATTAATTATTATTGCTCCAGTTAAAACGTATCACTGCTGTAAATGGTCGTTATGTTTCTTTGACGCCTTCTCATTTCACAAACCAAGATGAGTGCTTCAGATTTCCATAAAAAATTGAAATAAATTAAGTTTTTCTTGACAGTGGGGATGGAAACAGGAGAAATAAATATCCAAACATGAGCGGACAAACCCCTTTCAATTTTTTTAAGTCAGGATTTTGGTCCTTGGTGTCAGTCTTTGGCTGTTTTTGGTGTTTTCATGTTTAACTCTTGTATTAATACTGTGTGTGTTACCTGGTGCTTTGCAGTGTTAAAGCTGTCAATCGGAGTCTACACCTTTGCATTTGGAAAATTACTTTGTTAAATTTTTTTTGTATTTTATCCTTTTTTTTGGGTTATTTTTCAGTTTTTCTAAAAAATAACAAATATTTAACAAACCTTTAGTAATGTGCATGCACTGTCTGTAACTATTCAAACAAAAACATGACTTTATGGCTGCCTTTCTTATTAATGGTGAGCAGAAAAAATATATAAATGGATTTGGTGTGTTAATGTTTTTCCTAATCCCATCCATCCAAGGATATAAAAACAGGTAATGCTAAACCTACAGACAAAATGGTTGTTGAATTATGGCTCTATACCAACAACACAAATATGCTGAAAATAAGCATGCTGAAATAACCTCTGTGACAGTGCAAATACATTTATGTATGTCCCTTGTACAAAACATTTAGGTTAGCATTCCGCGCAACATGCTAGTTCTCAGAAAAGATCTGGGTCAGACTCAAGTAGCAGCTCTGAGATATAGCGTGTCTCTTTTTTTGAGAATTGGGGGGAGGAATGAACTTATAGAACTACGAGAATCTACTACTTACACACAGAATAGAAAAGCAGCTTGAAAAAAGATAACACTCCTTTTCTTCCCCCATCTCTTTTTGCAACAGCTAAAAAGAGAGAGAGTTATGAAGGACTCGGAGTTGTGAATGGTTGAAGAACTATGCATTGTCACAAATGTCCAACACATATGCAATAAATAACCATTGTGACACCACAGGACAGAAGTCTTAAACACCATGACATCTACAGAAATGAATAAGAACATGGAGAAAGATGATAATGCTTTTTCAAACATGAGACAGGAGGGGAGCAGCTGGGGCAAGTCTCCACAATGAAGGTTTCCAGCTCTGAGCGGCCCAGCGGCTGCTGTCCAGGTGATTTGACAGTCTCGCTGGTAGGATGATGACCTCGCCTCCTGTTTGTTTCAGAGCTTTTGTGACCCACTGAGCAAGTATGTGCGAGCTGTGTTCAGTATATCCTCCATGTTTGCAGTGGGCAAACTTTTTTGCATCTTGTCCAAGATTTCTTCCCTTTGTATCCTTCGGGGGGGGGGGGGGGGGGGGGGGATTTGTATTTCCCAGCCCACTGACATGGATATTATTACAAGTGAGAGGGTAATAACATTGGTTGAACAGCTGGCTCTGCTTGCAATCTGCTGCACATCTGCCCATTTCATGGCGGTCTGTGGGCCAGAGTTTCAGTCCATCCCTCTCCCCTCTGCGGGCAGGAAACTTGTTTATGCATCGCTCTGTGTGCCTTTCAGGGTATTTAATCTGACCTGTTTCTTTACAATAAGTTCCATCGTTCTGCCAGCTAGGAATGTTGCCTTTGTATGTTGTTTGGTAAAATGTCTGAAGTTGATTAGGCTTATGTCCCTGGTACAGGAAGGAAATAAGCCTTAATCTAAGGATGAAAAATAAAAACACTTAAAAAGGGAAGGTCAGAGATATTTGTCTTGAGTTTCCAGCTATCTCTGGTCAGTTTCTTAATATTTACAGGAAAAATAAGATAGGCTACAATGACAACATTAACAATAACAGGTACAACGACAAAGAGACAACAAGAATAGCGAAAGTGTAACCATAAAAGGATGTCAATATTTAAATTTATTCATTCAAAACAAAGAATATCTTTGTGTTTTCTTTAAAGTCATGGCAAGTCAATATGACCTGATTATGGACCTCGTCTTTCTCCTTCTTTGACTACGCTGCAAGGTAGGCAGAAGCTTTACCATTTCTTTCTGTTAGCCACAGTATATTGGTGTCTTTGCAAGGCTATGTAAACAGTCATGCTGTTTGTAGGTTTGAGGGCTGGCTCTTACACCTTGGAAGCTTTTGCCTCCAAACTTTGTGTGAGTGTCTCTTAGCGTGGTGTGCCATCAAGGGCAGCGGAGGATGGGGTGCTGGGAGTGGATGAACGTGGGGTAGCAGCAGGTGGGGTTGCAGCTGGACTCCCAGTCCCGCTGCTTGGGGTGCAGGCAGAGGAACTGATGGGAGCAGGGGTCTCTGACCCTGGGATACCTCCCTGCTGCTGGCTGGACTGCTGCTGCTGGGCCTGGAGGGTCTGACCACAGACATGGTGGTGCTTCTCCCAGTCCTTATGCTGGCAGAAGGAACCGCAGTAGCGCGCTGTGTTGCAGCCGCTGCACGTCTCGCTGGCCTTACGACCACAGTTCCAGCAGCTCTGAAAAGACCCATAAAGACAAAGTCAACTATAGCAATAAATCACACAGTAAAAAGATTCATAATCAGATAATTGTTCAGTTTACTGATACAACTTTTAAAAGACAAATAATAATTTCTATTAGCAAAATGACATATCAAACAGAGATATGCAAATGTGATGAGGACCAATTTTCATTAGGAATTCTTATACATTTGGCATTTATGCTTAAAACATACAAGAGACAGATCAAAAACAATATCTTATTACACTTTGGGCTTCTTGGCCACAGGGAGAGTGTGCAGCTGCATAATTGAACTGGAGAACAAAGTTATAAACACCCTCTGAAAGTTGTCCTCTGGGATGTCTCTCTCACATAAACGTCACTCCTGCAATTAATGTCAGATGTAAGACATATTTCCCTCTCACTTAACCGATTAAATGTCCTGGTCTCCAATGCTCATTAGGAGATTATAGTCTTTCTTATTTTCTCTCAGCTCAATAGCTGCTGTGTCATGAATAAAAATGACGGTAGAAAGTGAGAGTTTAACTTTATTTTGTTTTCCCTCCCACAATCAAAGTGAGATGTTTTAAGTTGTAAATAATTAGCGGGATTTTACATTAAGATGATGCATGTTTTTCAATCCATCTATCAGTCAATTGTCTTTATCCACTTATTCCACTCTTAGGGAGAATTTAAGTAAACACTAGGAACCTTCTTGCTGTGGGCCATGATGCTGACCACACCACCTAGTAAACCTACACCAGAACATCCTTTGAAAAAAGAAGATGCCATCAGCTCTGTCATTTGGGCAACTGGTATAGAAAATAAAACAGATACGATGATAAAAAAAGTCCCACAATTCCATGAAAAGCAAACCAATGGATGACACTGGTGGTTTTGATGTGTGTATATGTTGTTACCTCGCTGGAGTCCTCCTGTTGGTTGATTATAGAGAGTGCATCCTCAGCTGCCTGACGCTTGGCCTCAGCTACTGTGCGCTCCATCTTGGCCCGCTCACTGCTGATCATCTCGTGAGCCTTTCGCTCGGCCTCTGACACGGCTTTCTGCAGCTCTGACATGGCCTGTCGCTTCACCTCATTCACTGCCTCTTCTGAAAAGAGTGTGGAGATAGAGGAAGTCAGACCTCCTGTACCTGCAATATAGCATGCATTATGTCAACCTGTCGTTGGGTCTTTTTTGTCATTGATTTCTTTTTCTGGTTGTTTAGGACATCACAGCTACTATATCTGCATATTAAAGGGGCAAACATCGTATCTTTAACATTTCCACATTCTCACAGGCTGACGCCATCCCTTTTTCTTCAAAAGCAAACAAAAAACCTTTTTATTTATGTTAGGAAAACAGTTATCTTTCTCAAGAAAAACAACCAATTAATTACAGATAATCCCTCATAAACTGTTCCCTTCAGCTGGGGAAATGTGTTATTTTATACTTTTTTTGTGGAATAAATGACCTTGTGTGTTAATATAAAGCAGTGGAATTCTGACTAAACATTGAAGCGAAAGAGGGCTTTTTGTTTGCTCCCATCAAGCCTGTAACTTGACTAATTGTGTATGCAAATCAGCCAATTTACATTTAAATTATGCATTTCCATTGTGATCCCAGAGGCCCATGTGGAGAGAGGAAGTGGAAAAGCGGTAGGACACCGTGCAAGGTGCTTGAATATTTATCACCAACTGTAAACATTTCCCCATTTCAAACTGATATATGCATGGCTGCACTCTATTGTGTTAAAAAAAAATCCTATTTTACAATCCTCCCTGGGTTACATTTAAATCTGTTTCTACACACTGACTAAAGAGAAAAGGACAATACTAAAAGAAATACAAAAAAAAGAAGAAAAGTAGCAGAAATATTTACAGCTTTATGTGGGATGAAATGCCTGATCTTGCTTTATTCATACACATTACACTGGTATTACACATGAAAAATCTGTTTTCAGCATCAGTTAGAATGCATACTTTTAGAAGGACAGAGACATTTTTTCTCCATTGGGATGGAGCAAAAATATTAAAACCAGGGTGGTTTTGTCTTTAACTTACAGTGCTGACTGAAGTCATGGAAATTACCCTGGTGTGTGAGATATAAAACTTGTGCATGGAATTGTGATTACACACCAAATGCTTTAGATGGAAGATCGATCAAAGCTGGTGAAGGGACGGAGAGTACTGGAGAACAGGCAGAGTCCTGATGGTGATACTCAATTCAATTTAAATGCATATTACTTGTTCAGAGTATCTCACACATCATGCTTGGTCAAGCAAAGGGACAATTTCTTTTCTCAAACGGGTTTAAAAGGCCGATATACTCTATCATCGATAGAGAAAAAAGGATTCCTCAAGCACAAAAGCCCCAGAGCAAATTCTTATAAATTTTTCAGGAGGACACTGAATAACAGTAAGTGCAGCTGTGGTTATGGGCTTAAAGGAGGCAGCGTGTATATGCAAAACAGTGAATAAATACGGCTGCCTGTAATACAGTGCTTAGAAAATGAATTGATTTCAAGACAAGCTCTTAAGTAGCTCTTGTTAAGTAGAATACCTGCAATGCCATTCAGTAAGGAGAAAACAAAAGTGCCAAAAAACCCAAAAAAAACAACCTTAGTACTGTTTTAACTGCAGAACCACAAGACGAGCTTTAAAAGCTTCTCATGCCTCTTATTTGACTGGTGGAGTAAAAACCCTGAAAAGCCACACATCAAATTTGAAGTGTGCTACATGTGTTGCTGAAACTCTGCTGCTGTAACTGTGTCAGATACATGAAGAGCAGCCTGACTGTTTATGCAAGCCTAGTGGGGCTTGAGGTTTTTAAAGAAACACCTCTTATCCCTCGAGTTATTCAGGTGACAGAGGACCTTGAATTCTACAAAGCACGAGGTCTTTGTAGATACTGCAGAGAGATAAAGGTGAGGATCGGAGATATGAAAGTGCTGCTCACCAGCTTTCTTCCAGATCTCTTCGGGGACGTACCCGGACATTGGCCGGTGCAGGAGCTCCCTGTGAATTTCTGTGGGACAGAAACACACACACCCATGGTAACCAGAGGTCAACCATTGTTTTGCATGACAACATGCAAAAAAACTGTGAAACTAATCAGACTGTTGCTGAATCTTTTGGTTTCTCTGCTGGTTCGTCCAGAAGCTTGAGGCTTACCGTCTCTCATTTGTTATGGTTGCAATAAACTTATGTTTTGGAAAATGGCTCAGGGTTTAAGAGGACAGAAAGTGCTCACTGCCATCAGTATAATGTTATGAAAGATCACATGGCTTGTGTTGTCAGGGAAACTGAAAAATATGAGGTCTAGAAAATTAAGCCTGGAAAAACTTGGCTTAAAACTAAACAAAAAAAAAAGAAAAAAAAGCCACAATTTTTTTGTTTTGGATTATTCCACTGGAGAACTCAAAATCTTTTGTCTTAAAGTCTAAAAAAACAAGCTTTTGACTCATCAAATCCTTTTGGCACCTTTGTTTTCTGAAACATTGATGTAACACACGTGATCTCCTACCTGATGTTGTGTTTTCCTGTGCAGCAGGGCTCTGCTGCCTGGCCTGCCCACTAGCAGCGCCTTTCTTTAGCTCCTCGGCATCACTGTATCGTCTAATCCAGTAGTTGAGTTCCTCGCGGTCGGCCTCCTGGCACCGCCGCAGCACCGTCAGTGAGCGCCTCGTTTTCTCCACCATGTCCATGATACAGTTCAGCAGCTGGGTGTGACAAGAGGCAGACATTGCGCTGAGTTTACACATAGAGAGGATGGATGGTTTACTTTAAATTCAGTTGCAGTAGTTAACAACTTCCATGTTTTTGTGGTGCGTAGTTGCAGAGTTTTCGGTGTGTATTTCAGAGGCATATTTTCACAGTTGAAATGTTGATGAGGTTTGTCAGATCGCACCTACCCAGCTGACATCTTGCTTTACCACCTCAGTAATATATTTGCATTCACATTATGACATCGGTTTGATTTAATTATCACTGCATACCAACAACTTTGTGAAACAGCATCACAAATGCGACACTGGATGAAATATTCCAACTAGTTTGAACAAGGAGAAAGTTATGGATTGCAGCTTCAGAGGCACAACACTGAGTGTGAACATGCAGTTGAAAAAACTGTTTTACACTTCAGGGATTTCCATGCAAGCTTGCACGTATTGTATCGGTCTGCATATATATATGAAGGAAAGAAAATCCTGAAAACAAACATGCTCACATAAAGGGGGGTCTACTTGTTTGATTTTACATGCTTTGATATAAAAAGATCATTACTTTTCATATACTGTACATAGCTGACATTAGTCAAGGATGGTCTAATGTTGTTTTTTACTTCTATAACCTGTTACTTACAGGGAAAGAACTGGAGAATAAAGTAATAAAAAATGTTATTACTTTTCTTACATGGTCAAGGTGCTTCCACTCCTCAGCCCATTCTCTGTCTGTCAGCCTGTGGTCGATCACTTCCTCCTGCCTGGTTCCTGCATGCATACCTGTAGTGACAAAGAGACAGATAAACAGACAAACAGATGGAAAGAGAGAGATAAACAGAGAGAATATCAGTATGAAACAGGAAGGATCAATGTGCTTTTAATCCATTATTCCCCAGCTCTCTGTTTTCACTGTCTTTCCCCTGGTACATATTTGACACTCTCTCTCCATCTATTTCTTTTTCCTCTCTGTCACTTCCTATTTTATTTCCCAGTCTCCATAGCTCTCTCTCACCCTGAGGGCAAACGACTGAACTTTAAGTCTAGTAAACATCCATCACAGGGTGAGACATGGTAAATGTCTCTCCTATATTTAGAACAGAGTCAAAGTCTTCATTACAGCTTCATCACAGCTTGGTCTATGTAGAATAAAAGCGTCTGATACCACAACACCGTGCCACAGTGCTCATCCGCGGGGGCTCGTACACAATTTTGTTCAAATTCTATCAGTGTATTCAGTTTTAGTGTTTTATTTTACAGCGCCTACAGGGCTGAAATAGAAATGAAGTGATGATTATAAATCTTATCTTTACACATTTCAGGGCTACAAAGAGAGCTGAGGCACAAGAGAAATTACAGTCCTGTCTTTTCACTACCATTTGTTTGCACGGCTACAATAACAGACTTGAAAGGTCTCTTGTAGCAGTGTAGAAGCTTCTTCTCCTGTTTGCTAGTAGTTTTTGCCACACTTTCCTCATTATTCCATCTGTTTCTTTGGTTTCCACAAATCCTTTTCAGTGTCAGATTGGATATCTCTCTCTCTCTCTCTCTCTCTCTGTATATTTCAATAAGATTTTAACTGTTTAAAAATCGTTTATCTTTTCCTTTTCAACCATTCTTTTGGGGACAGCATGATCAAACCACCATGTTTGAAATGACCTCATTTGGCCCCTATATGCAAAATTGATCCACTGCAGTCACAAAGAGTTCTACTTTATCTGTTCATAGAACAGTATCCCAGAAATGATGCATTGCATCCTTTTTTTTTTCTTTTCTTCAGAAATAGACATGGCACAGTGATGTGACTACAATATCCTCACCAATGGGCCTGGCTCTCTCCCGGATCTCCCGATGATTAGAGGCCGGGTGCCTGTAGGTATCACGGTAATGATGGGCAATGGCCATGTCGTCTAATCTGTAGTGCTGCGGGGGAAGCGGGCCTGGGTGAGGCAGGCCGTTGGGCTGGTAGGAAATACCATTAGATGGGCTGAAACGCTGGGCAGGGCTTATGGTGCAGGGCCGTTTGCTGGGGTGGACTTCAGGATGCAGGGAACCATCTCGCTCGAAGCCGTTCTCTTTGGTTCTGATTGGAAACACAGAAGATGTATTTTGAATCTCTATTTCCTTTACTGCAAGATCATGAAGCAAGCGTCACTGCATGTGATTATTTCTAAGCTTTGGCAAAAATCTCGACTTGAATATCGTAAAATGAGCTTTAACGAACACCACAGAACATGAGACCAAATGTGGCTAAGATATTTGCTATTTTAACAAAAGAACTCTTGAGGCAGGAAAGGGGAAACAAATGAGTGAAGAGCAAACTGTGTGAGTACAAATTATGTTTATGTCACACATACTATGAAAAAAGAGTGATAAAACTTTTTCTTGTCATTCTATACAAGAGCACAAGTGGTCCACCACCTTGGGCTGTTTGCGTTCAACCTCCTTCTAGATAAAGTAATTGCTATGAAAGACTTTCCTGGAATCATCAAGGATTTTTATTTAGTTGAAAACAGGTCCATTTATACATACACAATTAAAGCTTGAATGTGTGCGCCGCACAAACCAGACACACACGCATACTCACACGTGCATACTCACACAAGTAGTTTCAAGGGGATCAGGTGGATTTTTGTTAGCCTGCTTCCGAAGATTAATGTGGCCAGGTGTGTTTGCGTGTGCGCATGCTTGCACTTGTGTGTCTGAATGCCTGCAGTTTGTGTGTGTTCTCAGCTTTGTCGGTTCACAGTTAAAACTTGCCAACCTCCCCCACTATCTGCAGTCCCCCCAGTTTCCTCTCTCCCCCTCTGTCTAGCTCCTTTTCTTTCCCATCTCTCTCTCCGATGAACAGATTGAACTTCTTAATGAGCTGTTTTTATGGGCTCCTAATGCTCATCCACAGCTCTCCATATGCTCTTTTCTTCCATCCGTCCATCTCTCCGTCTCCCTCGACTCATCCATCCTCCCCCTCCCACTCTCATCTCCCCTGTCTTCTTGCTGCAACAATGTTTATATCTACAGGCACTGGAGTATCCACATGCACATACATTCACAGTCACTTCAGCAATGCACTGATGTGCATGCACACAGTTAAGTGATACATACTGCACTTGCCAGTTCACATGCACATACTAATACCATGACATGTCAATACTTTTATCTGTATTTTGTTCACACACACAAAAAAGTAAAGCTGTAAACCTTCTGTGTGGCCCTATGCACACATAACAAGCACTCAGAAATTGGATTCACATATTCCCTGTTAATGTGATCACAGTGGCATGCAAACGTCTGAGCATCAACAATTCTTCTGCTGCAAATAACCAACAAAAAATGACCAGATATCTATGCTTAGAGATGATACATTTCAGACATTATGCACCATGACTTTTTTATTCTTGAAAATTTGTCTTTTATAGATTTAAAAAGGGAAAAACATAGGAGTCTGAAGCACAGTCTGGGCTCCCTGTATGGCCATTACAGTAACACTCCCTTTGGCAAGTATCACAGCTTGTAAACAACTTTTTGTAGCAGCTAAGAGTCCCTCTGTTCTTGTTTGGGGGATTTTCACCCATTCTTCCAGCTAAAGGCAACTAATTCCGAGAGGTTCTCGGACTGTCTTGACTGCTTTGCTCTTTGGGGTCTGTCCACAGATTTTTGATAATGTTTAAGTCAAAGTAATACCCTATGCTTACACCTCTAAAGGTTGTTTTAAATAGATTTTGTTTTTGGGGATCATTGTCCTGTTTTTAACCACACCCTTTTTTTTGCTATTACCTAATTAAATCCATTTTTCCTACTACGACTGAAGTGCTTCCTGTACCACTAACTACAACACAATTCCGAATTATGGCCAAAAGATTTTACATAGACATAAGATTTTTTCCTCCTATCGTACTTTTTTTCAATACACCCGAAATGCTGTATTTGAATTTAATCAGGACTGGTTTAAATATTAATCAGACTAGTTTAGGTATTCAATCACAAATTCTGACATAAAAGTTTTAGTGTGACAATGTTGGAAAGGTTTTCTGCTGGTAACTTTCATGACGGCAAATTCATTAAGACCTGGCTACAACAGCACAGTACACTACCACTCCTAAAATCCCTGCTTAAAGGTATTTAACAGTTAAACTGGGACTTTGGGGTTGTCTTTATTGGTCTTTCAAACTTCCAGGTGATTTGAACTGTAATTTTTATAACTACATTACAAACTGAGGAAACGTATACATAAAAAAACAACAACAAACAAAACAAACTTTTTGTCTCTGATAAGCCTTTTTTTGTGGGGATCAGTAATTAAAATTTTCAAAGATGCTGCTGATTCAATCAGTTAGGTACAAGAAGATGCTCGCAGGAAAATAAAATTCTGGTCTAAGTATGCTGTACACCCCTGATGGAATAAGAATTTTTAAAGTGTGCTGACAGAATTTACTATGCAAGCGATTACAGTACAAATACTAGGAACTCTGCATCCTCAGCTGTTATCTAAATATTGCCTTCTGCTAGAAAATTTGGGGCACACTCCAGACAGTATGTTTTTCTTTTCTTTTTTTTTTTGCTTTTTGTCATTATATGCATGCTGTACTTTGATACTCCTGGCTTAGTTTGTGCAGACTATTGTATTAATTAGGAGACACTAATAGTATATTGTTGTCTGTAATTAAGGGTTCCCATTCAAGTTCCAATATTCTGACAGACTGTAGTAAGTAGGAATGCAGAGCAGAGGTAAGCAGAAAAAAGAGGTGCTTAGCCAGCCATATTGGTGCTGTAGCCTCATCTGTATGTGTTATCAGCACATCTCCCTTGGCACACACACACACACACACACACACACACACACACACACACACACACACACACACACACACACACACACACAC
>JAOXYM010000018.1:13912598-13927996 GCA_028567055.1 Leptatherina wallacei
CACACACACACACACACACACACACACACACACACACACACACACACACACACACACACACACACACACACAGCCAGATGGAGCAGTATGCAGAGCATGTCCCATCAAACTCCACCCGCTTGTCAAGAAGATGTATGGATGTAACGCCCTACCGCAAGCCCACAAAAACACAAACACGTACACAGACACACAGCTGCATTGCTCGTTAAAAGACACAATTTTCTTTCTCCCTCATACACACACAAACGTGCACACATCTAATTGCCATCCTTTTATTTATTCCCCTCCCCAGAAGATGCAGGATGCATAGAGGAGAAGCACCAGCATCAGTGCTCTTTCCTTTCTCTTTCTCTGCATCTTTTTCTTGCTTGTCCTCTCATCTTTCCCATTCCCATTCCTCTGTTTTCCCACATATTCACTCCTTCCATCTGAGAAGAAGTGGTGACCACTCAATGTTCCATAAAGTTCATTGATGGCTGCTGCTTGAGCTTGTCTCTTCAGCAACATTGCAGTGCATGATGCAGGGATGTTGATCACAGAGTACTTTCCGTTAGCAGAGAAATTAACACACTTTATGAGAAGTAACTATTTTGAGTAAGTTTGTAATTTCATTACTTTACATGCTTTTCTACTATTCTCATGGATGAAACAGTAATTTCCAATGCTGTCTCACAAAGGAATGCGTAACATTGTGTACATGTGTAAAAAGGCCCATAACGAAGCAGGAGGCGGTAGTTTCCATCACTATGTAGAAATATTGTTATTGTACAACAGTAGCATTCATGCATAAAAAGTCTAAGTGGTCAGCTCGGTACTTGATGACATTAGTTGAGAAAAAAAACTTAACAAAAAAACACTTAATAGTATGATGGTGTTACAGTACACATCAAAGAATACTCTATTGGTTCAAACCTCTCTGTAGATATTTGACATTAAATACAAATGATATTTTCATAGATTATCTGAAGAAATGCTGGTTTATGATGACTAAGTAATCATAAAAAAGCAAAATAATATATTAAACATCACCATGCATTGTGATTGCTGGGTTACTTTATTCAACTTCCACTGGGGACCTGGTGCTGATTTAGTATGGTATGGTATTGTAACATACTATATGAATATGAATCACGACAAAGGCTGAAGTTGCTATCTGATGCCAACCGTTACACCTGGACAGAAGTTTGCTTGGTTTGGTTTTCATGGAAAGATTTTTGCATCGTGAGTAAAGGGGTCCTGAATTCCATATACTAAACAATGTTGCAAAGTAAGTTACAAACAAAACAATGATATAATGCAAAAGAGTGAATGAGAAACAGCAGAATAGAGAATCATTGTTTTTCCGTCTATAAGCAGACTATACTCTTTTAATTAAATTCTGTTTTGCATTAATGATGCTCTAAATTTTGACAGTATGTTGACTTAACAACATAGATAGAGATTGCTTCAATTGACTGGGTGTAATTGTGAAAGAGTCGAGGTACAATGCAAACTGATCAGATCAATGCTGACAGTCCTCTGCATTTTGCACCATATCTGCATTTTTCTCTCAGCGTAACATAAGGAGATTTCTCAGTTGCACACAAAGGTCTGAACACCATCTGTTCAGTTGCACAAACATCAGCACACACATACAGAAATTCACAAACTAAATACATACATCCTGCAAAATGCTGCAAACATGTACACACACACAGACACACGCACACACACAGGGGCGCGCGCACACACCCGCTGGACAATAAAACATATGTGGTATATAACATCAGAAACCTTTACTGCTAAAAAAAAACAGTTAAAAACAGATTTATAGTAATGTCTGTTTTATCCATCTGTTGAAATAAAGTCTCTCTAGCAGAAAGAGAGGAAGCAAGTGTTTAAGCAACAATAAAAATGATTCACAGTACCCGTTACGCATCCTCTCAAATCGAACACACTCCTGCCACATCTTGTTGCCAGTCAAAATTGAACTGTAGGGTCTTGTAAAAGAAAAGACAGGCCATGGGAATGGGTGACAGAAAAAAAACAGACAGAAAGATGGTGGAGGAAGGGAAGAAAAGGGTCAGAGAGAGGTAAAGGAAACCAAAGGTGAAGTGTGGCAAAGAGTGGAGCAGAGAGATTTACCATTGTCACAGGAATAGTGGAGCATTTTTCCAGAGCTAAGCAGGGCTCAATATTTACAGAAGTTAATGATATAATAATAATGATCTAGATGGAGCTGTTTGGAAACATAGAACGACGTAGAACAAGAAATTTAAGTCTCGGTAAACCATGTTTGACTTTCTGTGTACAGTTTACTTAATTTCTGATGCAAAGTGAGCCCAAATGGGTCTCGGTGTTTTCCCAGTCAAGACCAGTGTTGTGCTAGTTACTGAAAAAAAGTAACTAGTTACAAGTTACTTCATTCAAATAATAACTCAGTTACTTTGTTGATTACTTACACCAAAAAGTAATGCATTGCTGTTAAAAGTGACTTTTTAGTTAGTTTAAAAAAAAAGAACATTCATTGTTAAAAATGCTCCCATTAATATCAATATAACTTCATTTCAGTGTGGTACAAAATATAATACAAGCTCAAACAAAGTAACTTTTCTGCTGGCCAAAATGTATTAATTTGGCTAGTAACGGACAAACACACCATAGGGTAATGGTAACTGAGTTACTTTATTGAAAGACTTTACACCAACTGAGGGCTCACACAAAACTCTCAACACACATCCTGATGCAGATGACACATGGATGTACTTTCTTTGGCTTCACACACACAGCTGTTGTGTTCGCTTACTTGGTTGGCTTTTTGGGGTAGTAATCATACATTTGCCTGGCAGTAATACAGTGTCTACAGCTACCCTATTGCAGTGAAAATCTCATTCTTAGAGGAAAACATTTTTATGTCTATAAATGCAACACTTTCCCATTGTCAGTGCTAATAATAATGCAGCAATTTATATGTGCAAGCTCCACAGTGTGGGCTTTTCTTTGTGCATAAGTACAATTCAAAATTGTGTGTACAGTATGTGTACTCAGTCTTTTAAATACATTTACACTTACTGATACACACCAAGTGTCAGCTTGAAACTTTTGCTGTTCAGTTGCTATAAACTCAATGGAACCTTCTTTAAATGTGTGTGTCTGTGCTAAAAGCATCGTATCCCTGTCCACAGGAGCAAAATCAATTTTCAACAGACAGTAAAGACCCTTATGTTTTACATAAAAGCTTTCTTCTTTTATTTGGCAAGAGATGGAGGTACAGAGCGACAGGAAGGATTGATGGAAGGGTGGACAGACGTAGGCTAACTGAGATTGCAGTTATTGTGTGTGAAGTAGGAGAAAACAGACACGGAGAGAGGGCGAAGGTTTGAAACAGATGTGGAAAATAGCTCTTGAAGAACTGTGAAAAGGGAAGCGAAGATGCCGAAGAAGGGGTTTGAAATCAAGAGATAGCATTAAGTGCTGATGAGAGACAGATGGGGAAATCAAATGCGAGAGGCAGAGGACGAGCTAAGAAAAATAAAAGAGAGCAGAGGGTAACAGTAAGAGAGGTAAGGTTCCTGGGGCAGCGGTAAGGGAGGGAACGAGCTCATCTGTCTGATGTTTTGAAAATATCACATGACGGCTGCCATGTGTTGGAAATTACTGCCGGTTAACTATCTTTCCCAAAACCGCTCTGAAAAAATATGTCTGCAATTTATGAAATGTGTTCCAGGGCCCTGTTAAGTAAAACCAGATTTGTAAAACAGAGAAAAAAACCTTTACCCTTCACCCCCCTTCTTTAAAAAAATGCTTCTCCCTTTTCGTTTTACACTCCCTCTTCTTCTCCCCCACTGCGCTCTCCTTTGCCCTGCAGGTGAAGATGTTCAAAAACAGGGTCTTATTCACATCTGGTGAGCAGAGCATCAGCGTGGTGGTTGGTGAGACCTTGGATCAGCACATTTCCAGGCTTACAAACGGTATGTGTATATGTGTGTGTGTGTATATATAACACGGTGACAGTGGTTTGCTAATGGCTCTGAGTGGCTGATAGTAGAGTATAACTGGAGGCAAAGGTAGCAGAGGGATGGCTTTTACCACTAACTGACACACACATTCAGTCAGTGTCATCCCAGGTCAGTGATGCATCTTTGTGTCCTTTCATCTACCCATTACACACTTTTTCTTTGTCTTTTTTCCTCTCATCATTTCTCCTCTCAATGTGTGACCGCCCGGTCAGCCCACGGCTGTCTGAGTCCACTCGCAAACAAGAAAAAAGGAGATAAACATGAGCAAGAAAAAAATTCCAAAACAAGCTTTTGATATACACACTAATGTCAGAAACATCACTGACATATACCACAGAGCTGCATCTTTTTTATTATATGCGTCTAATTCAATTTAGGGTCATGGGAAGACTGGACTCAATCCCAAAATGGGTCCCCTGTCCATCACAGAACCAACACAGATGAGATAAACCACTCGCACTTATGGCAGTTACCCTAATATAATTTAATATAAAATAATTTTTGGTCTGTGAAAGGAAGTCAGAGTACCTGGTGAGAACCCACTTGCAAACTCTCCATAGAAAGGCCCCAGCAGAGGTCCCAGCCCACAGGTTTGGTGCACAACAAAGTTCAGAAGACAGCCCTCAAATGATCTCACTAATAACACAATTTTACAGTTGACTTTTTTTTAATCATACCAAAGCTATCAAGTTTGACCACATGCTTAGGGCTAACTATCCTCTGGCCAAATTCTGGAAGACAGAGGGACAGCTTATGAACTCATCATCATCTTACCTGAGAGAGCTCTGAAAAGAAACTGTCAACATACTAAGTAACACGATTTTCAACTTTTGACGAGTAATGCTAGTTTTTCTAATCCCACAGAGCATATATGAGCCTGGATCAGATCCAAATATAAGTGAGAGGGATATGCAAGTGGAAAGTGGAAAACATCTGCTGTCAGGAAATACCAAAGGTAACACAGTTTAAACGGCTTTGTATATCTCTCTGCACCGTCTGTTATTTTTATGCTGGAGTAAGCCAACATTAAATGTCTGCAATACTGTTATAGTAGACTGAACGTGAATGTGCACATACATTTGCCAAGAAGACTGTAGTTTGAAATCACAGGCATGCTGTGCCTGGCCAGGTTGTAGTGACACATCATGTAAATATCCAACATTATAATCTTGTTTGACTGGCAAAAGTAAGGGAAAAACAAGGAAAAGAAGTGCAATAGGTCAGAGTGGTGTCATTGCATTTTGTAAGCTTTAATCTGCAGGAGCTGCTTCAGATCACTGTTCCATCAAATAACGGAACCTTTTCAAGCTACACAAATTTCAACTCTACACTCAAACCCATTACTGGTGCTACTAATAGCATCATCACCGATCCATTGTTTTGTTTTTCTGCAGCATAAACACAAACACACACAAACACAGAGGCTCAGACACACATCCGCACACAAGCGCTCTCCGGTGCTACAGATGGATGCCACCACTCTCTCTGGAGCCTTGCCAGCGCCAGCTAGTGAACAGCTTGCCTGGCACAGTGCTCTGCATGTGTGAGTGTGCCTGTGTGTGTGTGAGTGCGCGTGTGTGTTTGTGTGTGCCCGCAGAAACAGTAGCAAAATAGCCTAGCACAGATGGGTGGCCAAATTCCCCACTCCCAGCTCTCCCTCGTACGTACACACAAGAACTCAAACACATGCACACTTTGACACACGTGCATACATATGCTCCAGAATAGAGACACACATGCAGACACAAAGACATGCACACTGGCATAGTGTCTTGGTTCTGCTTAAGTGTTCCTGACCTGGCACATACTACAGCTTACACAGCTGCTTATTTAGAGGCTGCATACTTATAGACTCTGCATATATCCATGGTTAGTTTACACTTCCTGATTATGCCATGTGAAATATAAAGCCCAGATGCAGATAGACCTCTGCATTCCTGTGCTTCTGCCACACAAACATACATTAGCACTCACACTAATACAGCCCTTTATTCTCGGTAGCTATTCAGCGCTGTATGTTTCTGCTTGTTTTCTCCCCACACAGAAGGAAAACATCAAGGCGTTCAGCCGGAAAGCCTCTGGTGCTGGCAAACTGCCAGCAGAGGCCTATAGATCAGCATGATCATAGCAGTCTGTTAAGACACATCACTGTTTGGTTATTTGACGATGAAATTAAGACATGAAGGCTCTTGATGGAACAAAAGAAGCGACTGAATTGATTACAAAGGAGCTGTGTACTGCTGGAGCCATTTGAAATGCATAAGGTGTGATGTGAATTCTTGTGACAGGCAATTTGATAATGCTTCACGGCTTGAGTGCGTTTCCTTTTCAGTGAATGCATCTGTTGATTTACAAAGTGCTCCCCCTGCACAATAAGACCTTGCAAATGGGAGGTTTAATATTCATACAGGGTCAAAGTGAGACAAAAACAGCTAAAGTTTACCAGAAGAGTAGACAGTCAGTCAATGTGCTCAGGATGCTGGCAGCAGGTACTCTCGCCCCAGTACATAGGGGAAAGTATGGTGGCTGGCAGTGCCAACTGTGCACTGGGTATCTGTGCCAACTCTGCCAGCCTTGCAGTGTCTGTTTGCCAATGCCATCTGGGTTGAACAGCTCTGTGCACATACTGTACCTCTCCTCAGCTCAGAGGGCACACAGACACATGCATGCATGGATGCACACAAGAAAGCAAGGGCAGACATGCACTCTACATTCATGTAGCATCCACAAATATGTATGGTATGAGCACTGCACACTTACACACAGACACAAACACACACACACACACACACATGCACACGCACAGCCGGCCACTGACAGCTCACCATCTGTGCGCTGCCTCTGACTTCTCCCTCTGCTTCGTTCTCTGCCCTTGTTTTCGCTCTTATAAACGCTCCGTCCTTTTTCTAAGTTTCCTCACATTGTCCCTCCACGTCTCATCTTTTTGGATGAATTTCCAAGGCACAGATCACTGCATTATGTCATGACCACCTGTGCATTAAGACTGAATGTGTATTTTCATCTACACATTAAGCCTCAATGTATATACACAGCCCATGTCCCTCTATGAACCCGTTTTCCTCATCTTTTATCAAACTTCCCCATCAGTTGTACAGATGAGGGACCATAAGAAATGTCTTTACTGGCACTAAAACATCTGTGTGCAGTAAATATAGGCTTGATTGTGTACACATGATACAAACCAACCCTTGGATACGTCCCCCCAGAACCTATAAAGCCAAAGAATGGTGGAAAAAGTGAATGTAAGGTAGTGGGGACAAAATATATGAATACTTATACATATACATATCAATCTCAGTCTTATTACACTGTGTTCCTCTTCAGAGGAGAGTTCATAGAATTGAACAAAAGAGTTAAAACCAATGTAAGAAAAGAAGTGGTGCCAAGAGCACTTTAAATGAATTATAATAAAAGGGACAGGAGGGTAAAATAAGAAAGGAGAAGAGAAGTAGGAAGGTAACATGAGTGCAGAACTGTGGAATTCACATCAAAGAAAAGCTAAAACAGGTCACTGTCTTTACAGAGTATTTCCTTGGGTGAAGCTCTCTCATATGTTTCTCATTTAAATGCTCTGAACCACTGTTTGAAAATGAAGGCCAAGGAAAAACAGTTCCCTGCATGCAGCTTGTGCTGTCTCTCTGCTGGACTGGCTTACATGCACCTCAGGTGACGAGATCATTTGATGAAAAAACCAAACAAAGATCACAATACTTCTCTAGATGTTGTTCGGTTTATATTAACAATCTTATGTGCATATCACTTTTTAAAAGCTTGAGTTTTGGAATACCGCAAATGTATTATTTTCTCCCCTCAACAAAACAACAGTGGTTATATCTTGAATCACAAATCTCCCTTCTCCTTCCTATCTGTGTTCCATAAATTTGTTTCCTTCACCGGCAACCTGAAATAACTGTTTCTTCCCCTATACCTTCTTCCTCCCTCTGGCGTAACACCAGCAGAAAGATCTATGACTTATCACTTTTCCAATCCTGTTCATATTCTTTTCCTTGATTGCTTCTCTCCTCCTGGTGCCCTCTTCCTACAACTTCCAACTATTTTCACCACTCCTCTATCTCTGTGCGCCTCTCTGTCTTTTTCTCCATCCAGCACCGCTTAAAGACACCACATGCTCTGCAAGAAGTAGCCTCATTACAAACAAGGAAAATCCATTTGGAGCAGTAGTCTGCTGCTTCTGCAACCCCCTCTGAACTCTCTTGAGTGGAAATGGCCCACATCTCGCCTCTTTCTCATCTTCCACTTTAAATCCAGGTTAAAGACCCACCTGTTCTCTGCTGCATTTCAAGTTTTTTCATGTAAAAGTCCAAATTCTTTTAAGCTTGAATTTTTAAACTTGATGATGTTTTTGATTTCAAATTACCTCTGCACACCGCCGTAATGTGTTTAATGCTTTATGTGAAGCACTTTGAATAGTCTTGTACAAGAAGTGTGCTATACAAATAAACTTGCCTTGCATTCCACTTGGATTCCCCCTCTTGCTAATCATTTCTTTTTATTTCTCTGTGATCTATTTCCTGAGATATTATTTTTTCTCTTCTCTTTACAACCATCATATTTGCTCTCTGTGTTTGTTCACACCAGGTAATCAACACTTTACGAATAAGGTACTTCTGTCAACTCAATTCAGTTTGATTATAACATGACGACCCAATGAAATAAAAAAAAAATCATGATATGTGAAAATGCAATCTTAACTACAAAATACAGCAATTTAAACTTATGGTTTCTCATGAAAAGCAACCACCTTTTTCCAGGGCGAAGAACTTCATAATCTGATATGTGTTTAATGTATACTGAAAAGCAACAACTTGAACGATCATATAATTACTATGAGAGCTCAAACAGTGAAGGACTCAAAAGCAAAGGAGGTTTTCATTGATGTGACATAAACACTGAAATGTTTTGAAGTTTTCAGTGAATGCAGATTAACTTAAGTAATAAAGTCACTTTAAAACTGAAATGAATGGTTTCAGATTTGCCTATCACAACACGCTTTTCCCTATCTCCATATGGATGTGTAACCAAACCCTGCTAAAACTTTGTCACTTATTTTTTGGAATCAGAATTAAATTCTAAATAGAAATGAAGAAGAAAATATCCAGTAACCAGTAGCCATATATTAAAAGAGTTTCTTTTTAGCTATTCCTGAAGATTCTGAGAGAAAAGTCTTGGAATAAAGCCATGTGGTCTGCAAATAAATGACAACTCTAAGTATGTGATCACATTGGACCTTCCTGCATAATAACATTGTCCTTAAACACACTGTAAACAGCTATATAAATTGCTAACACTCTTTGTAAGGAGGTTTCCTATTAATGGAAAAACTAATATTTTGAAAATATCTTATAAAAGAAAAAACCTTTTTTCTAAACCATTTTGGGACTGATGATATTCACATAATCCCCAGCCCTGTTGTCAATATATCTTTGACGACACACACTCTAGAAACCAGAAAGCTCCCAGAACCAAATTATTACTAGACTAAAGTAAAGCCATGAAATTGTTGGCTGTGAAGATAAAACAATGTGTGGAAAAATGCTTTCAGGCTGCTGAGAGTAACCTTTCAGTGCAGAGTTGGGATGATCACCTGTTGATTCAACACTTAGTAACACAAAGTAACCCTTTTTCCATCCCATTCATCTAATTTCAGGTCCATTGCTGCTTGGGCATTCAGTGTGCAGAACATCAAGTTTGACAGAATGAAGTTGTCTCATTTTGAACATGACAAGTTTTACACTTCCAGGAAAAGACAATTGTAACATTTAACCTTGATTGTCACACAATCTGCCACATTATCAAGCCTCTGGTAGCACATGTGATACTGCAGTGAAGACAACGGTTTAACACCAAACCCACAAAGAGCTGACTGAGATGAATATAGCTGTAACTGTCATTGTGAACACACTTAAGTACTCAAAATAGCAAGTATGGAAGCAAGTGACTTTTTTTTTTTTTGGTGGAGTGAAAGCCATTTTATCTGTTGAATTACTGTTCAGACTGGGTTTATTCATTTATTATTATCAGATGATGATGTTATCATATGTTATTATCAGATGATGATGATGCAGTTATCAGATGATGATGCAGGGCAAAAATATACTAAACTGGAACAAACAAGTGCATTCGGCTGTTCTACATATTTAACATAAAGTCCAATTAAACTGATGGATGTACTGATTTTAATCTTTCGTTTTTGTGCTGAGAAACTGGATTTCTTGTCATTTCCACTGTTGTACCCCCCATTCCTCCTCTCCACATCTCTCACCCTCCACCATACCTCTCACTCTCTCTCCTCTCACCCCATCTGCAAAAATCTCATTGTTTCTTTCACCCCTTTTTCCTCCCTCCAGTGCTCTCTCCCCCTCTCTATCCTTCTGCTCTGCCATCATCACAACATCTGATTAACATATGTCTGGGCTTTCACTCCCTGTCAGCTTGCAGGCATCTGCACACATGCAAACCCACACAGGCACCCACACTCACACACAATTTCTTGTCTCAGGTTCAGGAGTGTTAAGGACAAAAAAGAGAAAAACGAAGCCACTAAAATTCCCCTGATCTTCTTTTTAACAGCATTTACATACCCTCTGAGCATGTATGTGTGTGTCTTTGCTCACAGCAGTGAGGATAAGAGACAAAGCATCTCACCATTATTGCAAGACGACAACCCTAGTGATCCCTGGTGTGCTGCTTAAAATGCCACTAATGGAGGAGGGAAAGGAAGGGAAAAGAAATACAATAAGACAGATGAGAGTGAGAATGTGTGTGTGCGTGTGTGTGTGTGCTTAAAAACAACAGCAATAGCTTCACAAATTCCTCTGATACTTGCACCCTTAAAATTAATGTAGACTCTCTTTTAAAGCTCCTATTTCCTTCATAAGCAGACATTGTTACAATGGATTTTGTTTATTCAATAACCAGTTGGAAGCTTAATTTCATATCCAACCCTTCAGCTATAGTAATTAGAGATCTGTTATTGATTACATCCAGCAGTGGTGCCAGGAAGACCTGCCTTGCTACCCTGTACCAACCGATGCCAGTCAAACAGCATGATCCGTGAGTGTAGGTGTGCTATTTCTTATTTCTTTTTAACCTGATACGGTTTCAATGGCTCACAGGCAGAAGCAATGAAATTACCTCATATGTATGAAAGCATGCTGTTGTATGGTCTTTATGGCTTTTTTCAAATCATTCGTCTCAACTCCTCTGTCCCAGATTGCCTGGAATCAGTCCCACTTTCACCATCTCATCCACAACAAAACACACAATAACAGCAACAGACGCAGACAACCAAACAAATACTAAACTGAGAGGCTTGTCAAAACACATAATCCAACAGACAGCTACAAAAGCTCCGCACACCCGCACAGCCAAATAGCAGACAGTTGCTCGCATTGGTCTACATTTTGTAATATCTGTAATTTCACCTGTTTGCAACAATGGCATCCCCTGCCATTTGAACACTTTTTTTTTTTAAAGGGACAAATGCACTGGAGGCACAAGCATTTCAAATACCACATTTGAAACTGTATGGGATAAGAGTGGCGCTGGGTAAATCATTCTGTTTGTGAAAGAGTGTGAAAGAGTATCAAGAGGCTTATTTTATTCAAGAATTAAACAAGCCAATTTGTCAGGAAGGTGCAACACCAGCTTTTATAAAGAACATCACACATAGATCTCCCTCTTTTTGTGTTTTCTCTACACTGCCCTCCATCATCTCACATATATATGTGCTTTAATTCAGAACAAACAGACACATTAACGACTGAATACTTGCACACACTTACTTGGGTGACTGTTCTATAAGAACCAATGGGTGTGACTTTTTTGTGAATGACTTGGTAAACTCAAAGGGCCTTTATACGGTCAACTCAATGATGAGTCAATGAGCCGCACTTGAATAGTAGGGTGATGGAGTGAAACACACAGAAAAGGCTTTCTCGCTCTTACACACAGAGACACACATGCTGAAGACCCCTGGGGACCTCTGGTCATATGCATGTGCAGTTTAAATGGCACAGAGGGATGTGTAGAAAAGGAGAGAAAAAAACAAATGGATGAAGATAAACGCAGGGTTACATTTGGACTACATGGATTTACACCACATCATCACACCCTTCCAGACATGTCTGCCTCCATTCCATGTTTATGTGCCTTCTAAGAGTCCGTGTGTGTGTGTGTGTGTGTGTGCAACGTACATAATACACAGAACCTCACAGAGTTTACACCCCAGTGGAGACCATTAGTCATTCCCAAGCAGACACTCTAGGAAGACATAGTCTAGGAGAGATGCAGGCAAAGAGGCAAAAGTGCAGAGAAAAGGGATGGAGAGGGGGGAGGGATGGAATCAAGAGAAGACGGATGAGAGACAGAGACAGTCAGTGACAGACTGGCACACTGATACACAGACACACACACACACAGATGGAAAGATAAATGAGCAGATAGTCTGGCAGTGCTACATAGTGTAACACTGAGAGAAAGGAAAGGGAACATCAGGGGAAACAACAGTACTCTTCCTCCCTGTGACCAACCAAAAATGGCCTTGGATTGTTTTTTTCTGTGATCTGATGCAACTAACCAGAAACAATCTCAATACTCCGTATCACACATAATCCTACCCCGGCCATGAAGATGGAGAAGGAAGATAAGTGAAAGTTGTCCAAAAAGACTTCTGACACTGCAAACAGCTACTTAAGAGTCTATCAGCAACCGTGAGTCACGGTGTTAAATGAGCATTTTAAAAATAAGACAAGTGAGGCACTTATAGAAAAACAAAAGTCAATGATAAGGTAGAAAGGGTGAAGTAAAAAGGAGGAGAGAAGTGAAAGAGACACAAAGGAGAAGAGAAAGTTGACTGGCTTGTCTAAAAGAGCAGTGGGCTTTAGCGGGAGCTCTACTGGGCTACACTCAACTGCACTCTGCCTCCTGGTCACAAGTTACCTTTGAGAGCATATTAGTGAGTGCATGTGCACAATGAGCTGCAAGTGAGCAACAACTTTGGAGGAGAGGAGGACAGATGGACTTGGCCTTTGTGCATGTTGATGAGAGCGAGAAAAAAGAAGAAGGGACTGCAGAAAGACAGCGAGCAAAAGTGAGTGTCATCGTCAAGATGCAATCAGCAGTGTATGATAAAATTTGTTTTTTTTTTTAAAAGCAAGCAAGAGACTCCCTATGTGTACGGCAGGTCCCCAGCCATCTGGACACTCTCCTCCTCCATCCCCCCTCCTCCCCCATTCTCCTTTTCCTGTCCTCTTCTCTGCCTGACTAGTGTGCTATTCATGGCGGACCCATTTCACCTTTCAGTGTGTTACACCCGCTTGGCACAATACATGCTAATGAGGTAGAACAAATTACTTTTTTTGTTTTTTTTCTGTGGGTGTACACATGTGTGCAGGCCTTTTGGTGTGTGTATGCATGTCGGTAAGTGAGTGGGTGTGCTGTTGAATTCTTCAAATCTTAGCTTTCTAAATCATTTGCTTATCTCTGATCAGTTGTTCATTTTCATATAGAAACCATTATGTTGTCACCTGTATAATTCAGTCATGATCTGATGCTTGATTTACCAATAAGTGTATCTCAAGCATCTTAACATGAAAACAAAAGCATAAAACCCTATTTTATCTCAGCTTGGACAACCTCTGTCAGCCCTATAAATCCTCACACAGACATCATGTATTTGTCCATCACTGATTCGGCCCAGATCCAATCAGATCAGCTCTGCGATGACAAAGTGGACACGAGACAGAGGAGAGGAGAGGAGAGGGAAGAATGCACAATTACAGCTCTCTGAAACAGAGATGACATGAGGAGAATGGAGCACTTGATTTGTCATGACTGTACACAAGACACCAAAACTGATACTGGAGAGAGAAAGCGGTGACAGGCAGAAAATTAAAAAAAGAAAGCAAGCGAGAGGGAGGGAGGAGAGCCATGGTGCTGAAAGACTGAAGAGCTACACAGAGAGAGATGAGACATTCGAAAACAGCAGATGAGAATACATAGGAATAACAGCTACTCTGTCAAAATCACATCCTCTCCTGAGGAGGATTTGCCACTCAGTTTTCTCTGTGTCAATAGGTGGCGCTAACGATACATCTGTACACCTGCCAACTCTCTCCCTTACTTGATCCTCCAATTCTTTCTCTTTCCATAGTGAATCATTGTGACAGCCTGGCTTGGCAGTCATAATTAACCAAGTGCAGTAGCTAGCGTTGCTCTCCACAGTGAGCCAAGCACAGAGTGGACTGCTCATAGGGAGAGCTGCCGCCAGGCATGATGGTCATGGCCGTGTATGTGGGATAAATAATGTGTGTGTTTCCCTTTGAAGGAAATGCTAAATTGTGTACAGTAATCCAAAAGTCTCCTCACTGACAATATACAGGGTGAGTATGCTTCACTTAGTTTGAAGAGGGACATTTTTTAGGCTACTTTTCCCCCTGAGGATTGACATCACAGCTTCTTTAAGGATAAATAGTGTTGAGATCCCAAAAATATTACTGTCTTTAAACTTTAAAATGTGAATGGAATTAAAAATATGCTGACAAAGGCAACGGCTTCAATATAATCTTTCATTAATCTGGCATTTCTAAGATTTTATATATAAATCTTTCTGCTTCTCACTCACAACTCTGTGTCTCTCTCCTGCTAAATCCTTAACCAGAGGAAAGTCATTCATTTTCTACATGCAAAACACACATTTCTCTTTCAATAGTTGTGGAACAAATTGTTTTATGAAGTTATTTAAACACTCAAGGTGACCAATTAAACTACTAAATTCGCCTTATCGAATACATAGCTATCCTAAAACGAAGGAAACAGCTTACAATTTCCCAAAAAAATAGCTCTAAAATCTGTTTCACAGCAGTTATGCAGGACTAATGGAAATGGTGCCACAGTTCCTTTAACTAGTATAGCAACAGGAACCCGGCCATTCCTGGCTCCCCTCCCGGCCACCGGGGCCCAGGGCCCTGCCCAGCTCAGTACACAATGGGTCGGCAGAATGAGAGGAACCGCCGGCCATCCAGAGATAGCCCCACTGGTCAGGAACCAGAAAGGGAACCAGAAGGAACCTGATGTGCTTGTAGAGGGGGATGGGAGCTCAGAGGATGGGAACCCAGGCAACAAGGGAGAGGAGGGTGGGGATGGTTGACTGCTTGGGGTCAGGATGTGTGTGAAGGGGATGGTGTTTGTGTCTGTGTGGAAGAGAGTATTGAGCTGTTCGGATAAATGTCTTGTTCCCATGCAAGAACATGTTCCAACTTGTTCACACAAGCACACACAGCGGCACACACACACACACACACACACACACACACACACACACACACACACACACACACACACACACACACACACACA
>JAOXYM010000018.1:13985950-13999357 GCA_028567055.1 Leptatherina wallacei
GGGTGGATCTTGTCCACCCCGGGGCCTTACCACTTCACCCGGGACATGGTTGAAGCTCCGCCGGAGCTGGGAGGTGCCGCCGGAGCTGGGAGGTGCAGCTCCTTCTGACAGGGGACTCCGCCAGACGTTCCCAGCAGACCCTCACTACACGTTTGGGTCTGCCGGGCCTGACTGGCATCCTCCCCCACCATCTGAGCCAACTCACCACCAGGGGGTGATCAGTTGACAGCTCCGCCCTTCTCTTCACCCGAGTGTCCAGGACATGCGGCCGCAGATCCGATGGTACGACTACAAAGTCGATCATGGAACTGCAGCCTAGAGTGTCCTGGTGCCAGGTGCACATACGGTGTTCGTTATGGACAATCCATGATGAGCACAGAAGTCCAGCAACAGAACACTTCAGATTCAGATCAGGGGGCTGTTCCTCCCAATCTCGCCCCTCCAGGTCTCACTGCCGTCACTCACGTCCAACTATTTCTAGCCAGAAATGCTCAACCTTGTGCACTAACTCAGGCTTCTTCCCCGCCAGAGAGGTGATGTTCCACATCCCTAGAGCTAGCTTCTGCAGCCGGGGATTGGACCGCCAGAGTCCCTGCTTTGGCTGCCTGCTAGGTAGATTACAAAGAAATTTACATGCATTATTTTTATGAACATTTTTCATTCGTATTAAATTTACTTATTGGTTCATAATCAATTCTCTATAGCAAGGTTATTTAAATCTGGTCCTCTAGGTCCACTGCCTGTAGGCTTTAGATGTCTCCTTACTTTTACCCACCTGATTCAAATTTAATGGATCACCTCAACAGCTTGACTATACAAGCCTATCAATGACCCAAAAGCCTGAGGTAAGTGTAAGTAGGCAAATATCCAAAACCTGCCAGATTTGTACAGCTCTGCTCTACAGACTTTCTAGACCGGGATCTCTGTCTGCGGAACTTTTAGGCCAGGGTCCCGCAGGTTTTAGATGTTTCTCGGCTGATTCAATGGTTCTTCAACTGCTTATTATCAAGTTCTACATAAGCTTCTTAATGATCCATTGAGTTGAATCAGGAGTGTTACAGCAGGGAAACATCTAAAACCTGCGGGAGAATGGCCCAAGAGGTTAGTGACCCCAGACTTTAGATTAGATGGTGCATTGTAAACTGTGTCAGTGTCATTCATTAGACAAGCTGCATGTAACTCACAAGCAACAGTCATGGGGGAATATGCCTTTTTTTTTTTTTTTTTTACTGCTAAATGTGGTTGGGGCATCCTATGTGGGCTTAATGAAAGGCTGTTGAAATGGTGTGCAGATTCCACTCAGTGCACCATAGTATGGCAATGGTGCAGGCAGTTTAGATTTGCATTGATGGAGGAATCTCACTCTGAGTCTGTTAAGAATCTAAGGTCAACCAACTTTTTACTGTGGAATTTGGTCATCATCTTGTTAATGGGGCACTTACATCAATAAATTGAACCATATAGGCCAGGAGTTCCCAAGTCCAATCCTCAAGAGCTACTATCCTGCAACTTTTAGATACATTCCTTCTCCAACAGACCTGAATCAAATCAATGGCTTGTTACTAGGCCTCTGCAGAACTGAATATCAGGGAATTCAGCCATTTGATTCAGGTGTGTTGGAGAAGGGATGCATCTAAAAGTTGCAAGATATAGGCTATAAATATGATTACTTATTCAGTCTTCAAATGAGGATGAAATATGTGTTGTTGGATATTTACACCCTTAAAGATTTCCCTTGGAAAGAGTCACAGTTGTTTTCTTCTCATCATCTTATACTGTGTTTACAAAGGAGCAAGTTAGCAAACCATAAGAAGTAGCTGCTCAGGTGTCAACATAGGTGACATTCAGGCACAGTTTTGAGCTCTAGATCCAGTCACTGTTTTCTAACCTGTGTACAATGAGTTGTAAATTGAATTTAATTCTGTGATTACATGTGCATGACCCATTTTGACAAGACAGTTTAAGGAGATGTGCTATTATCCACACATTTGTCATTCATCATTGAAAGAAAAGCTTAGCAAGGATACATATCATTTTCTTCTTTTGCTTCTTTTGGTTATTCTGACAGAATTATGGTTCCTCTTCCTGGCAAAATTTGTAATGCTGAGATTTTCCTTCCTAATTCCTACACATGGAGGGCTTTAACATTATAGATTGAATTTTATCGAATAGAGTGGCACGAATGTCTGACTCAAATGTAAAATGGCATGGCTGTGAGCATCTTCATTCCTCATTGGTTGGTGTAACAGCACCACCTCAGTCTGTCTCTTAGCTTGTCTCTTGTGATTCTTTTTCTGAGTACTTTGAATACAGGTACAAGCACTGCTCTGTGAGATCAATTCACCACAATTATGTATTTTACAGAATCTATCCCAGCACTGAACATTTAGTCAAAGTCAGTTCAAAGTCAGTAGCTTGCGATTAGACACACAAGAGGGAATGTTTGAAGAGTCATGTCTGAGCATTATCATTTATCTCAAAGCCTCAAACAAATCTTGGGTTGTAACGTGAGATGATTTGCAAACTTTTCAACCTAGTCTTTATGATATTTTCCAAAGTCTTTCCTCTAACAGCACAGTTTCTGGCCACAAATACCCTTCTCATTTTAAAGATATCTGCAAACCCATGCCAAGAGAGGTATTAAAGGTTCCAGCTGTTTGTGGACTGTTAATGTGAACCCATCTGTACATGTTTTCTTGCATACTGACTGGGAGAGCACACAGTTCTCCTAAATTCTGCAAGATGGTTTTCAGGACCACACTGAGGTATTTTATCAACTAAGTTCTCCAAATAATGTAGGAGAAGGATATTCAAATCACCCATGGGTTGAGGAATAGAAAATTAAACTTAAAGGTGCAGTGACAGTCTAGCAGTCTACTACATGCAATGACAACTACAATATTAAGAAATAGACAAATCAGGATAAATTATCTGTTTAGAGTCTATGCAGGCTTCTTAACAGCTTAAATAAGTATTATAACAATACATAATTATTAGATGATTATTATAACAATAATTACTCTGTTAAGATGGTAATAAAATGAAAAATAAAATAAGATTTAAAAAAATTCTGCGATTAATATGCGATTAATCGCATATTAATTTAAATTTAAAATTTTTAATCAACTGACTAACTGTAATCTAACCAACTAATTTTAATATGACAACTTCTCCATCAGTATCAACTTTCACACCTGCCTCAACACAGTACAATGGGGTACTCCATTCCTCCAGAGAACAGAAAGGGGCTAATGCCCTACGCCCCACACTTGTGCCAGATGTATGGGGATGTGCTTTATGAGGAGCCACACAGCACAAAATGTCACACAACAGAGAGGGACACACCGTTAGTCTTGGTCCACTGGGACGCCTGGATACTGCAGAGCTTTAGGAGTCCTCCATCCCCCCTTTCCACCACTCTTCCATTCTTATTGCCTCTGCTCTCTCATCATTCCATCAATCCTCCCATCTGATACGCTGTGAAACAGAAGTTTTTATTTTCCTTTAAACTTTTCTAAATTAAATGACATATTCACCATTCTCTTCATCCATCCATCCATCCATGCATCCATGATATATCAGCCATCCTATGCTTCCTTACTATCGCTCATGTTTTGCCCATCCTCTTCTCCAGCTCTCCCAGTCAAATGAAGCAGTCACAGCCGCTCAGCCATTTCATGCGATAGCTTCGCTGATCACACCATTACGATTATTGACTACATTAAGTAAAGAGGGGAGTAAGGGTTGGGCTCTGGTTGTAACACTGACCACAATGTTGTGTGATCAATATAACCCTTTGAGGGAGAGGAGGAGATGAAAGTGAAAGGAGAGTCTTCTTAAGAGTTAACACACCAACAGACATCAAACTCATTCTTCACACCAAGATAATGCATTTGTTGGTCAGACGGGTTTTTTGTTCTACATTTTCTTTAATGTCCCCTTTGAATCTAGAGGCGAAACAAACCAAATCCGCTGGAACTAATAAGGCAAAATAAGCACACCTAATAAGTTTGCTAAAAAATGAGTTTTAAAAGAATGTTTGCATCTTCACTGAGTAATCAATCACCACATTTACCACCCACTGATGTCCTTGGAGACATTATTGGCCAACTAATCTTTTGGCTTAAACACAGGAGCTTTTTTAATATGAGCAGGAAAACATTGATATGTAGTCTGCACGCAATGAAGCACTTGATCTACACAAGAATCAAGGTCATCATTAAAATTTCAAAGACTTCAAAGCAATATAGTGTTAAGTATTGCTTGAATTGACCATGAAAAGAAAAAAATTGAGTTGGGCACTTTAAAAATTCTCTTTCATCCCTTGAATCATTTTCTTGTAATAAACCTATCGAGAGAAGGTTTTATGAGAAAAAGCTGTGAAGCAAACACAACCAGAGGGCTCATGGAAGTCAAAGTACACCAGGAGTGCATTTTTTTAAATGTTTTTTAAATGGATGAAGTTTTGTTTTTCCTGTTTTGTTACAATTCTAGCAGTATACAAATCCTTAAGTGATGAATAGTATGTTTTGGTTTGTAACCCTGGCGTTCTGGTGCATTCATGTTTCTCTCCACACACTTATACTTGTAGCATTTGTGTTTATGATAATAATGAACTTTCAGGTCTCTGGCCCTACTGAGGAGTGCCAATCTCTCCCAGGATTCACCTGGAGCTTTCCCAGATGGCTTGGAAAACTCCTCCCTGTCTCTGGACTGGCATCGCTGCCAGAATCTTGTTCACTTGCAGGGCACCCAGACTGGGGACTTGGCACATCACACTCTTCCAGGACAAAGGAAAAACTTTTGGAGGTCATCAGAGTGTTCTTGGACCAACTGTACTTTAACCAAAGTGGGTATTGACATTTGGCATGTTCAAAGAACTGGTTAAATTAAGCAAAATCTGAATACAGTGATATGAAGAATTTAGAAACTTGCCCTGTGCACAAGAATTTAGCAAACAGTCCTAGAGTATATGATTAAACATGAAGAAGTAATAGTGGGCTTTTGCATATTTTATCGCAAGATGCGTATTCAGAGATCATTGTGAATAGTAGAAAAATATATTCCAATGTGTTCCATTTGTTCAAGTCTTTTACAAATTCAGGACTTATTTAAACCTGCCAATATGCCAGAATACAATCATGTTTTAAAATAACAAATCTGGTTAAAAAGCCCTTCTGATGCAAAAGATCACGCTATGATTGGCAACTTTTTTACTCCTCTTTTTTAAAACTGAATTTTCAATGTAATGTCAGGAGAAAAAGGTAAGACATGAAAATACAGAGCTGAATGAAATGATACAGAAATTAGAGCATGCATAAAGGTGAGAGCTGGAAGATCTGGAACTGAACTGATTCTGGAGTTGGTAAATTAACTTTATCAATGGTAAAAGAACACCTTGTATGTAGAAACAAAACTCTTCACATAACTACCAGAGATCATTTATTGGTTTATATAGAGACTTTTCTCACACGCAAGCTTTCTTTTTTACACAGATCACTCATAAGGATACAAGAAGGCTTGGCATCTTGAAATGATGATGATGTCACCGTGCTGGATGCCTTTCCTATTGCTCTTTTTCTGTGAGAAGGTCTGGGGTAGAGGTATAAAAGCTTCATGTGTATTGATGTGTGTAAACCTCTTCTGTGGCAGTAATAGTGGAGTTTCGTGAGGATGTTTTCTTGGTCTGTGTGTGAGTGAGTGAGTGAGTATGTGGTCTTCTGTGCTGCTTATCCTCAAGGGACAGCATCCCAAAGAGCTGCATGGTTGGTTTGGGAAATATAATAGAAGCAACCCAAAAAAGAAAAATGAGAAGAAAAAGAGAAAACATAAGAAAAATAGAATGAGAGAGTGACACAGCGAAGTCCTGATCAAGACAGCTGGTTTAAGTGCATTCAGGGACACAGTCAAAGCAAAACCCGGAGGAGTGTAGGGAAAGGGTCAGAAGAGGATAATCCTTTTTTTTTTCAAAGAACCTACGGAACAAAATAAATCTTATCTTCGCATAAAACATGGATGTTTAATCAAGTGCAATTCTCTTGGCAGTGCATGTACCAGACATGTTGGTTTGCATTATACAGGGTTAAGACAGAGACTGAGAGCAGTGCAGTTAAAACTTTAAGCACAGAAACTTGGCTCTTGTAATGCTCAAGTTGAGCCATGTTTACCTTTTTACATTTTGTTGGTAGTATAATGTGAAGCAAAAAATGTTTGGGTCAACCCATACAATTGGTGTCAATTATGCAAGTTTTGGAGCCCCTATTTAAAATGATTATTCTAAATAATTTCCCTCTTTTGTTTTTACAGGTTTTTATTTCTTATTGTTATTGCTGTCCTGTGTTTAATTTGTTTAATTTCATGTCAACTTAGCGTACCTTTATACTTTTCTCCTGTCAGCTAATGTCCCCCCCCATTATACATATGTAATATATTTACTTTTATATACGTCATAAACTGAGTAGGTTGTATATGATAGTTATAACAAGTTATAACAATTTTACTACTGTGAAACCAACAGAAGCTGTATCTTTCATTAACCCTCTAACACCTGACCCAAACAATGATGGACAGAAAATGCAAGTTTAAAATAAATTGAAGTCTATATTTATCCTTTAATAAAAATTTTAAATAAATAAATGAAATATAATAATGTGCTTATTGGTACTGATTATTACTGTGTATAATATTAGAGTTATTGTAGTGGAAAAGCTACAGCAGGCTTTTGAACACAGTTTTTACCATAAAGTGATGGAATAGGTCTAAGAAACAGTATTGAATATTAGAATTTGGCTTTTAAGGGTTAATGTCATACCTCCCTGGCTACTAATAAATAAGAGATGGTAATTGATAGGCTGGTGGACAAGGCCACTTTTTATTCAACCTAATAGACAACTATTGCTGATATCAAACCCAGCAAGCCCTTGTAACTGCTCTTATCAACTTTTGTCAGTCCCACTGCATCACTTTACAGCATCATTTCACTTTACGTCACCATGTCATGCACTGGATCTCAATGCACTGGCTGTTTTGAACATGCACTGTAGCTGATTCATCAAAGAAATGCAAGAAGAAATCATTGGAGGAAGAGAGGAAAAGAAAAAGAGAAAAGGATGGATAGAACAAAATATCAGACGAGTCAACATCGGACTGACTTTTACTAACTGGAGAACATTCAGAGATGCAAGGTAGATGCTGAATTAGCTGTTGTTAAGCTGAGAAAACGACAGCTAAACTGAGAAAATCTGCAAAAATTCTTTTGTGCCATATTTTAGAGCTCTGATGTAATGCTATCAGTGGGTTGACTAATGTGCACTGATGCTGTCCACAGTAAATGTGACACTAGCATTACTGACATCGTTACCCATAACAATCCCACCACTGAATTGCCTGAAAATCACTCATATTCAGTTTATCGTTTTTGTTTCTGAAACCCCCGTCCCCACCACTTTTCAATGGGAAAATGAATAAATTGACCCAACTGAATTCATTGGGTTTAATCTTGTCTATTCAGACCATGTTTGTTCTATTTCTAATATGTAATGATACAGCTGATTTTCCTATATTTTTTCTCATAGATTGTTTTTCTCAAGAAGTTCTCAAATCTGCATTATAATCAACAACCTATGATTTTCATGCACTAATTACACTAGAATTACACTAAAACCTCTCTTTACAATAAACATTTTAACTGTGTGATATGAGGCTATTAAAATATAATGAAATGTATGATTCACATTAGTGAGCCTTAGTATAAACCCTTGTTGAGACATTGGTATACAGTCAAGATGACCTCTCTGCCTCCTGTTAAAAAGCTGCAAGTTCTAACCCCCTTGTACCAAGACCTCCAGAGCGAAGCAAAAATGGTGCCTGGTGAGTTGCTTTAATTACTTCTCTCCCTCCCTTGCTGCTAATACCTTTATTCTTTTAGGCCTGATCTGATTCATATGCGTAGTGCAGGCGTAATTTTGATTTTAAAATACTCTCTTATCTGCAGTAGCTGGGGCTCCCCCTGCATGACTGCATCCAAAATCAATTACTCTGCTTGGTCTCCTGGTGATCATTTGGTGAGGAAAAGAGGGGCACAGTTGTGCAGATTCTGTCACAAACTTTTGACCTTAAGGATAATGTTGTTTTTCATTTTGAAGGACAGCTCTGACACTGGAGGGGTGTAGTGTTTATGGATGAGGAGATTAGTGTATCGCGTCAAAACATTCCCTCAATCGAATCACTCACTGTGAAAACTGGTTAGGAGTGATTTTGTCATGTCAGTCAGGTTGAAATAAAGACCACGAGTGAATGCAAAACTTGACATCTAAAGCCCCAAGTTGCCATCCATCCTCACAGACTCCTCAAAAGCACAGCCATGAGAGAAGTTGTTTCCTTTCCATAAAAATCTCCAACCTCTGTCTGATATCCTAACTCCACACACCGCATCTCAGCATCCTATTTACATAAGGATAACACCTGTGTTAAACAAACATCCCTGAAGATGTTTGGCCATTCATTTGCAGCAATTTCTCGTTATGGATCCCATTATGGAAACCACCCAATGCACCGGGGTGTAATGACACAGGCTATGCTTGCTGTAAAACAGTGGCATATGGCTAAACTACACAACATTAAACATTTTGGAGACTGTGCCTCCCTGGTGCCTAAATAGCACAGCACATTGGCAAATAAACCATTATGCAGTATGAATGACTTATGGACTTGCATGCCAAGCTGAGCTCCCCCACTATGCCTAACTGAAACAAAAAAGTAGCGCATAAAAAGAGGGCAATCTGCTTTATAAACTTGTGTAAAAATACATGCATGCCACACTTGAATAGACTAAACATAGACATAACATTATTACAGCAAATACACATGCTTAATTTTCACTTGCAGCATGCATTTAAGGAAGTGTGGTGTATAAATGTAAAAAAAAAATCATATTTTGCTGGACAGAGTGGGAAAGGATTGAACTAAATATCTCCATAAGTTCTATAATGAACTGTCATCCTATCCCTAAAGAGTACATGTCATCCATTCTGGGTTTGCATCAGGGTCTCCCATATTTTTGGAATTTACTGGAGAAATTCTCCAGAAGATTTAAAAGAAACATCAGTCGCACGTCCAGATCAGCTGAATTGGCATGACACTGACATTCCTGCAAACCAATCCATCATCACCACTTCAGCCTCTAAATATTCACAGCCATGTTTGCTGGTAAATAATCTGCAAAGGATCACTGAGTTTATTGTATCTGTGGTTTCTAGAATATGTTTGTTTGTGTATAGGTGAATAATAGTTCCCAAATGGAACAGAAATATAGGAGATTGCTGCAACAAGAGAAAAGATAAGACATTCTGCAACACTGCAGAAAAAACATGCTTGTGTTGAGATGACACACTTATCACATTAACTCTTCTATTGCTATTCAAGAGGTGTAGGTTGTATTTTCCTCACAAACAACATGTTTTTAAGAACTGGACTGGAGAAAGTCAAGTGTGCCTTGAGCAAGAGTGTAAAAGGTTATGGCAGTGTGCTGATATCACAGATTCCCAGCAGTGACTAATGCATCAAGTGTAACAGTGGCTTTATGATGGCAGCTTTCCTCCAAGCTCTACCTTGATGTCTAAACCCCTACGCCATCCCCAAGGATGAGTCCTCATCCTGACCCTGCAAATGTGTTAGTCAGCAAACCTCCTTTTGGTCATCACCCAAAGGTTGTGTCTGCCTTTGATCACTGTACTTCAAAATCAAGTTACACCTTCAGTCTCACCATTTAAAAAAAAATCTTGTTTGACTGCTTCAGAAAACAGCCGATTAATTCCATCAGCATGTTGTTCATGGTAACACCCCTTTCTCAGATGTTTTGCCCTGTTGCAATCAGACAATTTTCCTCTGGCCTCAGATCTCTTCAGTCAGAAGGACCAAGGCCTTGTGCAACCTAGAGTTGCCAAACAAGGGGTTCATTAGTATTCCCCAGCAAAAATGTGCCAAGTATGAAATTAAGCTTGTTATTACTATTTTTTTGGACACCCACACCATTAAGTCTTGAGGACCTTCAACATAGCCGCTTGTACTTGTTCAATTTGTAACAAGAGGCTTTCTATCATTTCATAAGCATTATGATTCAGCCTGTGCCTTTTCAGTCATCATATAATGTTATGGTTATGTTTGTACTATACACATGCGTTGTTTACTATGTGACTGAATAAACTTGAATGAATATTCATAGATATACATTTGTGATGACGCAGACTTCAGGCAATCAACTGCCAGCATTACAACTGCACATTTAGCTGTAAGCTTAAGCGGTTAAGCAGTCTTGCAGCCTGCCCATGCTTCTGATTCTCTGTGCCAGACATGTAAACCCCTTCAGTCATGCAGTTCCAGCCATTTTTTGTGTGATTGATGTGAGTGCTTAGCTGGGTGACAGAGGTCACAGTGCCTGGGAGATTGTTTTAGCCCTACCTGCTCCTCTTTTCCACTTCCATTTCTGTTCTGTTTCTCTGTCTCTCTCTTTATCTCCCCACCTGGAGTGTCATGAACCCTCTCCACACTCCACCACCTAATTATATCCTGGACGTGTAAATGTATTCATATTCATGAAGGCACAGATGCTAAATTAACTGTGGCAGGGACACGTCGCACTGTGCCGACTGCACAATCTGCTTCCTCCACTTACAGAAAAAAGGGAGGGAGAGGTCTTGTAGCTGGAGGAGAGAAAGAGAGTTAAACAAAGAGAGAAAAATAAAGATGAAAATATGTATATATATGAATGCGTATAAGGGTATGTGTTTGCATAAGCAGAGAATAACAGAGGAGTAAGGAAAACAGCAACCATAGAAGGTTTCACATCAGCAGGTGATGGACGTGGTTATGGCTGGGCAAACCTCAGTAGCATCTTGACTAACCTGAGATGCCACCATCACTGATCCTTCCGAATGGCCATTCCACGCCCCTGCTATGCTGGTGTTTGTGCACTCAGGTGGTCACATGGGCCTAGGTGACGATGAGTGACAAATCAAAAAGCCAGAGAGCATAAAACTTGGAGCTGGTGGCAGCAGAACAGCGCGTGGGGAACTCAGGGGCAGATGGAGGGAGGTGCATTGGTGCGCAGCGAACAGATGGCCGCTCCAAACTTGATATATGAAATTAATAATGTTTCTCAAATAGAATTCAGAAACAGGAATACATTACCTGCATTTTAATAACTGGTTTTCTTTTTTTATTCTTTTTTGTTTGTTTGTTTAGGCGTGGGGGTAGAGAGGAACATTTGCATGTCAATGAGAGATATGTGAGGGTAAACAAACAAGCAATGTGGCCCATTCTGCTCTACCTGAAAAGCAGAAAATAGAATGCTAAATACCTTCCATGGTCACAACATCTGTGGTTACTAAAATAATATACATCTTACAGATAAATCCCAGTTATATAGCTGTCTTTTGGCTTTTATTCATTTAGAAACACTAACAGTGACATGGAAATTACAGTGCCCTCGTCCTTCATTACATGATTGTTGGAGAAAGAAAAAGCCTTGAACTTTCTTTTAATTGGCTTTGACACGTCTAGTTGAAATCTCTTGAGAGATTTGACTTTTTTAACAGTGTAAGCAACAATTAAATGGTCCCATGAAAAACAGCCATAGACAATCAAAGGCCTCCAAAACCACAAAGTGCATTCTTCTGATACAGTTCTTATTCAGTGGAAGAGCCTATTCAGTTAAATATAATAGCTTTCTCCCTTTTAAAAGCTGAGCTCAGGTAGACTGCAATGAATAAGAAATCACAGCAGAATTTCATCAGACAGAAAAATCACCATGAAGTCATCTGTAAAAGCACATTTCTGTGAGTACAGCATAAATAGAAGAGTTGTCCAAAAGCCTATGTGTCTTCCAATTAACATCTAAAAGCATCTATTAATTCATTGCAGTTGGATCCTGTCTGTTGTTTGTTTGAGGTCATATATTCACATGTTAGAGGGATAGATTATTGTACAGTTGCAAGCAAGCATTTGGAACAACTCGTTCTCACTCCTATCTCATCACATTTCCACGCATGGGTACCCTCCTCTTGTCATTAATTGACGTATAGGGTGCTCTCATTGAATGTTTTTGAGTCCCCTAAACGTTGGTAATTGACAACATGAGAATGTGAAGGAGGAGCCTGTTCCTGTGTTTTGGAATAGTATATAAAATGTGCTACGATCCTTTCACAGCTGATGTGTTTGTACATTTTTTACCATTTTGTTCATTGGACATCAGCTTAAACATATTTTGCCCTGCTTCTCTGAACGACCTGATCACACAGAAATACATGAAATAACCCTTATCTATTTCTGAATTTGTGGCACATAATTTTAGCAATTAGGTATGAAAAATTGTTTTGAATATCTTTATGGTTATTTCACTGAATTAACTGTGGTACACTTTGGAAGTTTTTCTCTCTAATAATGTCATTTTGTGTGTCATTTCACCACTAATATCCATCCACCCAGCAATTTTCTTCCGCTTACCTGGTGTTGAGTCATGGGGGTGGCAGTCAAAACCGGGAAGCCCAGACTTTCCCTGGCCATTTCTTCCAGCTCAACTGGGGGGATCCAAAGGTGTTTCGACACAACGGCATCCCTCCAGTGTGTCCAGGGTCTTCCCCGGACCCTCATAGTGGGACGTTCCCAGAATGTGTCCAAGAGGCATGCAAACCAGATGTCGACACCCCTCCCATATTAAAGTACATTATACGAGCTTTAAAGTCATAATCAGCAAGACATAGTGTGTCACATTTACATGGAAGTCTCCCTGCTCCAGGCTCATCTGGAATGTTTTTTTTTAATTTCTCATCTTCCTATTGGCTGCTCTAAGTGTCAATCATAGACCTCATGGGGAAGCTGTCATTCACAGAATTTTTATCTTAAATAAACCACCATATCTACTTTTTCTCTCTGCGTAACTGACAGTTTGGCTATACAATGTGCTTGAGATATTAAGTAAGCATTTGATTTTATGACCCTATTTACGTCTGCAAAACCGGAAGAACTTCCAGCCTACACCCACTTTATTTAATAAAAGATTATATCTCAAACAAACCATCATATTTACATTTTATTAGCAGATATCATTTAGAAATAGTGTCATCACTAGTTTGGCTTTATTAGGTATTTGATCTAAGTAACAGATATATTGTTTTGTAACCTTATATTTTGAGCTTGTTCTGAAAACCAGAACTACAATCATGGTTCTGAGGTCAGCACACAGTGTAGTAGCAGTGTCCATAGAAACCAAATCAGCAACGATCTTTCGAGGCCTTGGAGAATCTTTGTAAAAAAGATTGCTTAGTTTCCTGTTCTGCTGCTCGAGTCCTCACTAAGACCAGGAAAGTGGATCATATAACACCAGTCCTCAGATCTTTACACTGGCTTCCT
>JAOXYM010000018.1:14005227-14019051 GCA_028567055.1 Leptatherina wallacei
ATGTACTTTTCTGCAATGTAAAGCACCTTGAATTGTCCTGTACATGAAATGTGCTCTATAAATAAATTTGCCTTGCCGTGCCTAAATATACTTAGAAAAAAAAGTAATGAAATTTGTGTTTGGTGGATGTCTTTGTTGTAACAATGCTTCAGTTTATTTTCCTTTTAAATTGTGCCACATTTGTAAGGAAAATTTATTTTGTCGGATGAACAGCAGAGTTGAGTATGTCAGTTGTTCCCATGAAAAACTTCTCAAATTTTCTCTGCCAATACCAAACAGTTTATTCTGCTATTGACTCAGGTTTTGAGCTTCTGGTACATCAGGTGCCTGAACGACAGCATCTGCGAGCATGGACCTTGCTAAAGTGGTTATCAAGTCTCTGCTCTAACCATGCCATGTTTGATTGATCTAGATAGGGCAACTGCCACAGAGCAACTTCAAGTTGGTCTTCCGCAAAGACAGGCGGCAAAATGAGCGTCCCAAAAAGACACCACAACAAGACTCTTTCCTTACACTTTCAGCACTAAGAAACCAATAGTCATTCTTCTGCAGATTTGCAGTCAAGGTATACAGGACAATATGATCAACGGCTTTCTATCCAGATGATCTGGAACAGACTGCCGATAGCCAATCTCCAGTCTTATAGGGCTGCCAGAAGGCTAGCAATAAATGAATACATTTCTAAATTGCCAATGTCATGTTTCTTTAGACTTCAATAATCCAATCCAACAGAAAACGCCAAACAAGAATCAATGGCTGAATAAGCTGTTTGGCATTGGCAGAGAAGATTTGGCAATTTTTCAATGGGCACAACCCACACACTCAACTCTGTTGTTCATCCCACAAATGCATTTTCCTTTCAAATGTGGCACCACTTAAAAGGAGAATAAACAGGCTTTCCAACAGTATAAGACTGATTGCCAAGAGGCATTGTTACAACAAAGAAATTGATCAAAACACAAATTTCCTTCTATTTGGGCTAAATGTAATTTTGTTGTCTTAAACTTACCAAGCAGTGAATGAGATAAACATATCCATTAAAAAAAATCCTCCCCCAAAAATGTTTTCAGCAGCATGAGTCATACAAAGTTTTTTTGTGCTACTTTTCTGTTGCATTATCACAGAGCAGTATGCTCACTGACCTAATCTAGCAAAGATGTTTTTCATCTTCAAGTTACATGACTCGGTCAACACTGTGTATACAAGTGCTTGGCACAAACATACATTGCTGGTCAAGGAGGTGCCTGTTGAAAAAATACACAAGTAGAAGCTCGGTTGTGGAGGCTCTTCTCAAGGCATCACGTCATGCATTCTTTCTGTTTTCACTCATTTTCCAGCGTTTTTGCTGCCACAGCTTTGCCCCCTGAACACGACTTATAAAAGACATCTAGTGTCAGCCAATTATTTTGGACTTTGGTGGTCATAAATCAAGGCTGACCAATAAAAATGAAGACAGCCAAGTATAATGTTCGTGTGTGACTCCAACTGGATTGTAAATGAAGCCAGATGGGCTGGGGGAGTGCCACTGAACAGAGCTGGATCCCATCACTAAATGGCTGTGTGTGTGTTTTCTCCTCGTGCACAAATTACGGCATCACCTCATTCAGCGGCATAAATCAAAGCCCAAGCTGTGATATGTGCAGGGCATCTCTCCATCTCATTACTAAGACAAATTCTCTGGCAGCCTTGGATGTGTGAACCCTGTTTGAATGGTTGATATTTCTACAATCTGTACTTCTGTAGCTGCTGTTATTTTGGAGCAACTGTGAAGCCATTCGTGTGATTTCAAGACATGCTTGGAGACGAAACAGACACTAGGGGTGAAACCTCATAAGGGATCTCTGGAAACTTATTCAAGGGAACTGACTTGTTCAGATCTGGGAGGACAGAGAGATGAAGGGAAGCAGAAGAAAAGAGGTTGAGGGCAGTGAAACAGAGAAAGGATACGACTTATAAAAAGCATAATAGGTTTGGACGTTGACAAAGAAAAGTTTGTGGGTAAACAGACATGCAGTTGGACAGTGATGGAGTTGTTTGGAAGCATTCTGATGCAGTCTTACTGAGCTCTTTATTTTCCAGATGCACATTGATGGCCTTCATTTGACTGACTTGAGCAAAGAAACAGACTTCTTAATATCTGGATTTCTCATTTAGTGATAAGACAGGTTTCTCCTGTTTAACAATGAATGGTTTCTCTGCAGCAGTCTTCATCATGCCAACGTTTACACAGGGAAGTTACTAAACTTCTGGTGTTGAATGCTCCAACTAGAAGTAAAGATGACAAAAATAACTGTTCTGGGTGGATTTACTTTATATAAAAGACTTTTACATATGGTATTCTTGAATTTCTGAGGTGAAGGCAGTTTGGCCAAGCTAAATAAAATTTCCTCCTCTCAAGGCTAGACTACTTCATCAGTCGGTAATGAAACAACACATGGGTTGAAAGATAGTCTTTTCTGCAGAGAATGATTCATGGGAGCAGGGAACAGTCTGACCTGTTATGCTTCCTGCATTATGCTGTCTGAGGGGGAAGTACTCTGAAACTGTCACCTGATAAAAGGATGTTTCCAGTCGATATTTTGATCTGTCATTTTTAACTGAAGGTCACCAATATAGGTCTGTGAAAGATGTGGGAGTACTGAACTCCTGCAAGGCTACTGACAGCACTGGGCAGCTGTCAGTCAAAAGCAGCTAAGACAGATCTATATTTTAAGCAGTCTGTGTGAGTAGCAGTGCCGCAGGCAACATTCTCTATGTCACCATGTTCCTTAGCTTAGATGTACTTTATTTCCTCTGGGAAATTATTAGAAAATTTAAATCTGATTGTCTTTAGCCTGAGCCTTTCTTTTTGTGAACAGTAAATCAATTACTTGGTCCAATTTAAAATCATTGTATAAGACTATAGTATCAATCATTAAAGGCCAATATAGGTTTGAACATTCATGGGGATTTGGATATCTTCAAGTTGTGCGGAGATTCTAAGATACAACTTTTGCTGCTCTAATTGAATATTGTTGAATCTTTTCTAATTTAATGTATGTGACAGTGAGGCGTAATCAGAGCTGAATAGAAGAAGTCTGTCATACTCAACATTTACTTCGGATCTATGTCTTAGTGATGAGTTGATCTGTAAGAAGTTTATTTATCGAAATTTGAAGTCTTTTTAAAACATCCATTATCAGATGCAAGTCTTTACATCTTACAAAGAAAATATTTGTGGAAAGCAGCTGATATGATGGAATGAGGTGTCAGTGAATTGGTATTTATCAACTGATGGTTTATTAAGTGTGAATCACGTGAATGATGTAATCATTAGTTCATGATGAAAAACGGAAATTCACGATATGACCTGCGGTAGTCCATGCATTAAACAATGATGAGTCATGTATCAACTAAAGATAAAGTAAGTGTATACTTTTTTAATCTTTTATATAAAGTTTCCAAATGTTCTTGTACTGTGACAGTGCTCACAGTACACAAATAGTTTTAAAAATCCCTGAAAATGTAGTTGTACAATAATTTTTCCGCCATTCCTGTGGTGTGGGCACGAAAAAAGAAGTGGGATTTAATCCAACAGTTGAATGAACTATGAAAACATTTCTGTGGACTGAAAACACCAGTCTTTATTGGCTGAAAATCAGTCTGGACTAACCCCTTTCTCTCTTGTTCAGGGTAGTTTTGAACCATATCAGGCATGTTCTTTGCCACTATACACACATCATTTATCATGTATACTCCAGGAATTGTCATTGTGGGCAACAGCAGGCGTAAAGTTGCAGACAAGTTATACGTCTTCTGTTTTTTGCTTGGAGGAAGAGCTGAGGAAATCAGAACAGATCTGTGCATTTGCCTGTATATGGGTATATTTTAATGCCCCTCCGCATCTTGCTATATTTGTAGGTACACCCATATACAAGAAGATCTGCATGTGTCTGCCAACAGCCATCTCACTGTCTCAAAGAAAAGAGCGTTGTCTGTCATGGAAAAACAAAAGCATAAAAGAGAAGAGGACCTGGATCTTATCATTCAGTGGTTTAACACTAACCAGACCACCACTCGTCAACTCCAGGCTGCAAATTAGGAGCTGGGAGCTGCCGACTGCACTTGTGACTAAGAGATGATGGAGAGCAGGCGGGCTGGGCTGCTTCAGAGCTCACATGGACCCTGATATGGGAGGAATGCTCCCATGTTTAGCCAGTAAGAGAATGAAAGTTTTTTTTTTTTTTTTTTTGGTGGTGTAGCTTTTTTTGGTCATATCCATAATTGAACCTGGGCAGAATCTTATTTCTATAACTTTTCAGTGCAAAATGTAAACAGTTGAATGAAATTCTAAATAAATGTGCATCTAATGTGCAATTATTCCTCAATTTTACATTGACATCACATTGGTCAGATGTGTGTACTTCTTGAAGTGGCATGTGTTGTTGTTTCTCTCATGGACCCAAGAATGAATTGTGGCACAACTTCTCTCTGTGTACCAACCAACATTTCAGTCTACCTGTGCATACAGTATATTGTGCCTCATGGAAACACAGTCTGTCATATCACAGACATCAGATTTGTGGCTGTGAAAGTTAAGTTCATAGCTGCACACACTTTTGAGAAGGTGACATCTAGCCAGGCAGAGATGCCATCAAAATATTCAAAGTCCAGCTGAGGCTATTTTAGAGTTGCACACATACTTGAAAATAATTGGTGAAAATATATTACAAGACTTACAACAGTAAACGTGGCTGTGAATTGTGTGGTTAGATGGGTAAAGTTTTTCTTTCTTTCCAGCATTCAATTCAATTCAATTATCTATTCAGCAGGTCAAAAATCATGATGCTATTACAGAGTATAATGTGCATTTGGAACAACATTTCCCTAACACCATGATGTTGGAAATATATAAGCCTAGAACTAGATAGCCAAACCATCTGGCTGAATGTGTGATAGCTAGCCATCTAACAATGCTGCCTTTTTCAGAGAAATACATCTTCCTCGGAATCCAACATTTGCTAGAAAGCGACAAGAATAATTTATCGGCCATGTTTGTTTTTAATTTTACTTTTTGGTTTGGGTAAGACAAACTCAGCAACATATTTTTCCACACAAGAAAAAAAGACGATTTTTTTTTTCTCTCTTTAACTCAAACTTCATACTTAAAAATGTAAACGTAAATGCAAACACAGATCTTTTTTTTTTTTAGGAGTACGCACCTTTGTCCCAACAGCATAAGCAATTTTGCCTGAAGCCAGAGAGTGCTCTTGTCAATCTCCTTTTTTTCTCCACTGCATGATGTGATAGTTGAAAGATGTTTCATAGATATCTTTAAACATTTTTAGTCTTCTTTGACAAAGCTTGCTTCTAATGTGCCAAGAGCAATGATAAATGCTTGAGGGATATGTTTTATTCACAAATGTTTGCATGTCAAACAGTGTCCCTTAGATGGTCATATTTCATAAAATAATGTGGTTTTTCTGTTGTTGTTCTCAATGTAACCCAGTTGAACTCTAACAGCTTCTTCCGAAATAAGTCAGAAGCATCCCAAGAGGTCTCGCACACAAACCTGCGCATGCATCAATCTTCACAGGAGTAGTCATGAATTGTTTATGCTCAAGCATTGTTAATGCAATGATCAACTATGAAGTTACAATTTTCAATGCAGTCATTGGCAGCAGTATGTTAATGTCTGCTGTCACCCTGTTGAGTCATTTTTAAAACAAAGCTGAAATGCATTAGGTTATGACAACATCATGACATCTTGCCATTAAGCAAGACAACATATCCTGGAATAAATCTTTTAGAAAAGTGTGACAAAAGGCTCAAATCTTGTATACATTTTTTCTTCTTTCAGCTTTTTGTGTTAATGTTGCTTTAAATTGTCATGCATGCTAAGTTTTGACAACTTTCAGAAAAAGCCTTGTAATTATATCATAAATAGTTTACTTGGTGTCAGCTCATCTACCTAATAGCCCAAGTTTTGAGTGAACCCTTACTGTAATCCTTTGTCAGTTTCATATTGTTATAAAAGAGACATTGACAAGTCAGCCTGATGCACACAAATCACAATTTTGTGTTTTTAGGTAGAAAATTGGATTTGAAAGTTTGGCATTTTGAGCATTCTTGAAATGACTAATGTGTGGCAACACAGAACTGTGTGTTGTAGTGGGTGGTAGTGAGTCAGAGCTGTTGTGAGTTAGTAAGATGTGGAAATTATACAAACCTCAACCAGCCAAGGACATTAAATCCAATTTTCGTAGTAGGAAAAATGAGATGTTTAAAATGAATGGCTTCATTTCACTGAATTAAGTAAACAAGGAGAAATAAAAGGGCAGATCATCATGTGACAAAAAACAGCACATGCTTAATATAAACAACATTTTATAGTTAAGTCAGTAACAGAATTAAATGTCAAACACATAGAAATGATGACGTCTTCATGAAAGCATAAGCATTTGCATAATATTTTCATTCTCATCAAAATAATTTCACTGAGGTGTTAAATTGCTTAATTCGGTCACAGATTAAAGGTGTGCTATAAAACATCCAAAACTAGCAAATATTGCATTACAGCACCAGCAAATCAAACCAATAGGAATGTAACCAAAACTGAAAACAGAACCTAACTTGGAGCAGCAAACTGCAGCTGATATGGCTCTCCATCTCAGGAAAGCCAGAGCAATGTTGACTTTAGTCTTATCTATGTGGGAGGCCTTTTTCCCAAAGAATCTGTGTCGTTTGGTGGAGGAAAATCTGAGAGCACACCTCAAGCTGAATGCTCTGAATTGCTCAGTGACTTATATGCACAGTGATGAATGGGTGAACAAAGAAGGTGCCACAACATTGGATTATGAAATGCATAAAGAGGACTTTGCAGGAAAGTATGTCATTACATTGCTGTCTTTACATAGAAAATATTTTGTTTTCTACAATCTAAATGTAAAAAAAAAAGTTATAGATCATATCTTAAAGTATTCAGTTACTGTATACACAGTAATTAGTTGTTAATTGCATGGATTTTCTTGCATTTTTTGAAAATATGCTGGTTTTTCCTTTAATCTGGCATCAATTAAAAGTTTTTGCATTGTGAAGCAGTTGCAACAGCAATCTTACAATATAGCACAAAACAATAACAATTCATTAGATTCCACTGTATTTGCAGTGTTGGTGGACACTTTCTGCCAGGGCTCTATTTTAAGAGTCAAATTATCACATTCAAAAATGTAAATAAATGGAAGAATATTACATGGAAATTCGTTTTAGGGCTCCTTAAATAAAAAGCAAGTCCTCATAAGGTGTGAAGTAGCTTAGGTTAGTGTTAAGTGTCCTGAAAATTAATGTAAATCCGAATAATGCCCTTTGAAGTCATGGAAAAATGACTGTGTATATATATAGTTGGTATATGTACATGGGTGTGTGTGTTTCAAGTGTGTATTTACTCAGCTAAGCAGCTTGAAATCCAGCCGCCCCTCATATGATCCTCTGTCTCCATTCCTTATCAACAGCACTTTGTCGTCCCTGCCTCCCTGTCAGTGCTGTGTGTCTGAACCACCTCTCAGCTTGATAGCCAGCAGCCGCCTAAATACACCTGCACTATGTCACACTGCAGCTGTTTTCGCCTGCTCGCAATAATGAAGCACACCCTTGTTTCGGACCCAACCACAGTCATGTGCACTTTGATCATAGTCGCACATACCCTCCAAATCATTTTTATGACAGAGATGTGATGCATTAAATTTAAACAGTATAAACAGGAATTCTACATGCTGGCATTTAGACAACTCTGAATCGCAACTTTTTCAGTTAATATCAACTGGATCAACATGCAAACATAGCAATTCGTTGAAAGGATCTCCACAAATGGCAGCATACTGCAACAACAAATTGGACAATTAGGCAAAGCTGCATGTCTCTCTGTTGTAGCTGAGACTCGATTGTGATGATGAAAACAGGAAAACCATTATACTGAATTTGCATGCAGTACTTTCAAAGCTCAAGCTGTTTTTCTTCATTTGGAGTTCAAACAGAAAAGAAATTAAAAAGATATATATTTATATATATGTTTGAGCTATTGCTGTTAAATTTGTGTGCATAATGTAATAATATATCTAAAGTGTTAAGATAAACCATGGAATATTCATCTTTCTTTTGTGCATGCTATTTAAAAAAATGTAAAAGTCAGATGAAAGATCTTTTCCGTCCTGCTGTAAGTTTATAAAATTCATGCCCTTCCACTCTTCTACTATTACTCCACATCACCAACTTATTAGAACTCTTCTCATATTTATTTTACTATGGCCATTGCTCTAATTCATGCCAACACTCCTGTCTCTGATGCACGGTATTGTATATATTTTCTCTGCTTTCCTTCATCCCTATGGTGTTTTACTTTTCAGCTTTGTACTGTCTGGTTTTCATCAAGTGAGCCCGCTGGCACTGTATTGATACTCACCAGGCATGCAACAAGTTAGAGGCCTGATAACCTGCCCCGAGGCTGCCCTTGTGCAAAACCAAGCTCTCCTTTTCTTTAGCCCCATAAGAACAGAATGGAGAAAGCAGCCTGCACAGATGAATCAAGATATCTTTGAATTAACAGAAAAAAAGGAAACTTTGATTATTTAAAAATGAAACTTTCATAGCATAAAATTAAAGGATTTGAGCTCAAGACCAGCAGGCTAAAGCATTTTTGGCCTAGATTGTGTCCTACAGAAGTTGTTGTCCCAGCTGGTCTGAGGTTATGTAAGATGGGAAAGAATCTGTGAAGTGTTGCACTACCAACTCCTAGCAGGAAATTGTTGCTGTTTAGTTGCTTTAATTTTAGTTCTTAGACTCCAATTAGGATATAAATTTTTCTTTGAATGAATTTAATGTGCTAAACAACTGCTGTCTTGTGTTATATAAACAATGAAAACATCAATATGGATTTTTTTCTAAGTGTTAAATTTACTTCCTTTTCTCCTCCTTTCACTGTCATTATCCGCAAAAGTGATGGACAAACCTCAAGAAGCCACTGACAGTCTAATACCCCCAAAAACACTTTCCATAACCAGGCTTCTCTTTAAAATCAATCATCTCTCTCAAATCACTCTCCCATGTTTTTCCCATCAACCTCAGGTCCAACTATTTGTCAGCTTCTCATGCAAAGCCCTACACCATATAACTGCCGACAGATCTGAATACAAGACACGGTAACATACACAGGAGAGTTAAGCGAGTACTTTAACAGAGTTGGTGGAACAATAGCGCGGTGTCCAGGATGTTGCTCTCCGCCCTCCGCACCTTCCCTGGCAAACAGAGAAAGGAGTGAGAGGGAGTAAGTGGTTTAAGATGTGCGTGGTGAGGTGTGAGAGGAGCGTGCATCTGTGTGTGGGTGGGAGAGAAAGCCAGTGTCTTCTGTGTTGAGAAGAATGATTGTTTACATTTTTTTTCTTTCTACTTGTGTGTATATTTCGGTGTACATGCAAATATGTGCTTGCCAATGTATGTACGATTGTGTGTGTGTGTGTTTGTGAAGATGTGTGCGGTCTACATTGTGAAGGCTCAGCGCCAGCTGTGAGGACCATGTGGAGGAGGATGTATCAGGGGGTCAGGAGCTGGCAGCTGGCAGGGAGGAAGAAAGGCAGTCCGGTGCTGTGTTTAGAGGATCCAGGCATTAGAGGATGCTTTAACATACTGCTCAGAGCTGTGTGTATGTGAATCAGAGTGGAGTTTTACAACGTTAAAGAGAAAGAAAGAGGGAACATGGGTGTACAGATGTGTCTATTAAAATCAGATAAGCCCATTTATGCATCAACATCAATAAAAAAAAAAAAGCAACACATGCTACAACCTCCTAAGTGTTCATCTCTGCTGAGAGTTGGCCTCCAGAGTCAGTGCACACGCCCAACATGAGTTTGTGGCTGAGCAGTCATTAACACCTTCACTGGGTGTCTGGTTTTCCTCTGACACCACTGATGGCTTTGACCTCTGGAGTGGAGAGGTCGCATATACAGTCACATGTGTTGTTTCCAGAGACCACATAACAACATCATATCTTGCCTGACAGAGGACATGGCAGTTTTCAGACTTTGTCAGGCGTCTATGCTACTCTGACAGCCTGGCTCCACAAATAGTTGGGTGCATGAGCAGTCAGAGGATCACAGATTCAAAATTAGCCAAGCACAACACAGCATTAAACAACCATATTTGTCGTTAGAATGAAGGTGAGGACACAAACGACAGCAATAATACTTTATCTCAAAGAACCTACAAGCAGGAACCAGGCAGTCCTTCCGTGACGGATGTTTAAAAGTTTGGTTATTATTCAGAATGACCCTAAGTAATAATTCCTTCATTTGTCTTTGTTTTCAACACCAAATAATGACTGTTCATCTGACTGATTATGTAGTTTGTCCCATCAGACCTCATTTTACAGGTTCTACTAACTCAGCAACTTATAATTACAGAATAATTATACTAATAATAATACTAATAATGATAGAGTCCAAAATTAAGAAAGCCAGATAAAAGTTTATCATGAAGATAAATTGGAATTTAACTGGATGCTTTAGAATATGGGGCTTAGTATAAAACAGTTTGGAAAAATTGTTGAATCAAAAAAGGGGAATAAGTTTGCTATTTCCCATCCAAAGTAATGGTTAGAATTATTGGTATCCCAACACTATAGTTCAAGAATTTTGAATATCTTCAGGAATTTAGAATTTTTTTATTACTTATTAATATATGTTAATGTTATACAAAATTTATTTCTGAAGATATAATACACTGTTTAATTATGAATACTTGCAAATAATAAGATGTGGAATGTTGAACAACCAGAAAAAAGAGAGACTGACACATGACAAAATGAAACAAACAACACAAGATGTGGCCACAATTATTGGCACCCTTAAAAATTGATAATGCAAACTAAAATCATGATAACCTTGAAATCTCTGTCTCCCTTTTGTCAAGATGTTCCACTGCTATTCAATTTAATATGCTTCAACTTTCTGGTGCTAAGAAAAAACTTGAGGAGAGAAGTCTGGGAAGGCTTGTCTAGACAATGGAAAAAATTCCAGATGAGACCAAGTAAGAGTTTATAAATGACCCAGAGCAATCCAGTTTTGTGTTTTCAGCTAATATCTTACACTGGATGCTAAGTCAAATAGGCCTCCAAGGCTAAATGCTGAAGCAGACTCAATAATTGAAACAAAATCACATGAGGCATCTAATACATACAAACATTTACACAGATACACAACAATGCAGTGAATGTATTTTTTTTAAAGGTGACAAAATAAAGTCCATAGAAACATCTTTCTTAACAATAAAGCAGGGGGGATATACTGTGATGCTGCTGGGCTGCTTCACTGCTTCTGTTAATGAAGTCATTCTTTGCTTTAAAGAAATAATATAAAAAAAGTATTGCCAAGGTATTTTAGAACCAAATATGTCAGCTATTGTTAGAAAAGCTTCGAGGCATGGGTCTTGGTTCATTCAACGAGACAGTAACAAAAAGTCCATAAGTAACAAGAATCATTGAAAGGGAAAAAAAAGAGACTATCTTAAATCAAGTAGCAATGAGTCCTGACCTAAATGCAACTGAAACACTTTGGAGAGGACTAAAGCCTGCCATTGCTCGAAGGGACTCCTGTAAACTTTGAGCTTGAACACACTGCAATAGAAGATGGGCATAAACTGCTAGCAAACATATATATAAGTTTTTCTAGATGACTAAAAGAAAAATCTACAAGCTTTCACTGTTTCCAAAGGTCCTGCAACCAAATATTAGATCAAGACCTGTGTGTATTCCAATATTTAACATTTTCAAAACCTCACAAATCAAAGGATATTCCAATCAAACCACCTTCAATCACTACTGTCAGTCACTCCCTGAGGTGGATGTAATGTGTCTTGCTCCATGATAAAGCTTCTGACTGCTGGCAGGTCTGGAATTATGCTGCAACATCTGTGAAGCTACTTGGGGTCCTAACGTTTCACTCCGCTCTGAGCTAAAACAAACAAGGGGAAACATATTGGGAAGGAATTAGTGGCAGATTTGAGACAGGCTGTATTGTTAAGCCTTCAGTGGTGACATGTCTGTTTCAGTCTACAGACAGCCTGACCTGGCAACCGCTTTCTGGACCTGGAAAACGCACCCAAGATTTGAGAAGTACTGGTTTAATAAGGTCTGGAAGTTTGAAATATCCATCCATCAGGGACCAGGCTTTTTAAGAAGAGCTTGTCTGGAAGAATTTGTGAGTTTTGCTAAAGAAGAAATGGGAACTATGAAAATTGAAGAACTGTAGAGACTAAACTGCTTACATTGAAACCTCCTCACACTAAATGCTATATCCAATCAGTAGAATGCAGAGCTACCTCATCCTTTTTTTCATTTACATAAACATAAACAAAACCCAAAAAATCACATACACCCACTTGCACAGAAACACACAAACCAACAGACAGATTGACACCTGCTCATTTGTTCATTTGCAAGCTGAAAAACTGAACAGACGTTGGCGTCTCCTTCCGGCACGGTGCCGGCCGTGGTGGCAGCAGCGGTGGTTGGCGGCAGCCCGCTCATCATTCCACAAAACCCCGGCCAGATGTCCTAGAGCCTGGGAGGCAGGTGGGCTGGGGGCCCCCCTCTGCTACACCGTGATGATGCTGGCAGCTCTTCAGACCTGCTGGGTATAACCTTTAATTCACATGCTTTTCCTGGCACGGTGGGCTGAGGGGCTGCCATCTGCCCGGCCTGTTGTGCTACAGAGAGAGAGAGATGAGGGAGAGAGACAGAGAGGAACCAAGACGGGGGACAGAGAGTAGAAGTGTGTATGTGTCTGTTTGTGTGGGAGGTGAAGCTGTGCAGTGAATGGCTGAGCTGTCCAGAAGCCACCACACATTGTTTTGTCCTGGTGGCCCATCAGTCTAGTCCGTGTGGCATGACGTACACATACACAAAACACACACACACACAATTCTAAAATTAGACCCATTAAGAAGTTTTAACCCATAAAAAGTCACTTTGGATCCTTGGGGATTATAATTTGATCCTCACATTGACAGGAGGCCCCCACCAGTTAATGACTCATCAGGTTTTGACACCTATCATGTAATTGAAACAAACACACACATCACAAATCACCTTTAAAATTTAAAGAATGTATCATTTGGATCACACATGCTAATGCTTTGGCCTTTACCATTTCTCAAAACAGGTATAGCCTAAAATATGTCGCAATGATGGCTGAGCAGCCTATTCAAGAACAGCTCAACATACAGATGCTTACCAGATGCACGAAGTTTGAAGTGATTAAAATAAAGCTGCTGCCAACAGAATAAATGCAGTTCTCATGGAAGAAGGGCAGAGCGGCTTGTTTCAGAGCAGATGTCATCCATAATCTTCACCACAATGAGACACAGCTGATCCATAAGTCAGGATGCCGTCACCCAACACTGCAACAGGCACCCTGAAGGTGAGCAAAGAAATTACACTTGAGTCAGAAACATAGAGAAAAATTCCATTATAATGTTGGGAATTGTTAGCAGACTGACTGGATCAGAGAAACAGTTATAAAATGTGTTGTCTTTTGTTGCAAATCTAAAGAAGTTGTTTTTACACCACAGTGGCAATTCTCATTTTCAAAATATGAAGAAAAAGTTTGATTTTCAGGGGATTATAAGATAAGAGGCTAGTTTAGTTTTGATGAAGTCACTAAATGACAGTGTTTTCCGATACCATTATCAGTATGAAATGACAACAAACAGAATCAGAATCATCAGAATCAGAATGTACTTTAATTATCCCAGACTGGGAAATTTCAATGTTACAGCAGAAATACACACATGCAAAAA
>JAOXYM010000018.1:14022113-14035219 GCA_028567055.1 Leptatherina wallacei
CGACCAAAGCAGGGTGCCAAGATTTAAATGATATATCAGAGAATTGTTTAAGATTGGGAATAAAGTGCATAATATGTGTCCTTTAAGCTCTCCAAAACTAAATTAATGAGCAACATACATATAAAATCCCACACGGGCTGAAGAGGAAACAAAGAGGATGCAAGGCAGGAGCAATGGAGAGAGAAATAAAGGAAATTCAAAACATTACATCCAACTGCTCTAAAGAAGAAATGTAAGTTTGCCAGCTAACAAAATGGACAGCTCGAAGCGCTAACAACGACACAGAAGGAATACAGAGAATGCGGCATTATGTGTTTCAGTGAGAGATGTTGGCAGGAATATATCCCAGACTCTAATGTGTTTATATACTGATTAAAGAAAGAAGTCCTGCAGTGCTTTTCAACTTGGACATGTCACAGTAAAGGAAAAGATCTGCATACAGGACATATTACTGTTAGCTGTGAATTTTCATCCATGTTATCTTTCAAGAATCAAAATTAAGAAGGTTGGCACTGTGCTGGGGACTGATCTGGAGTCGCTGGAGCTGATTGTCCAGAAGATTGCTGCACAAGCAGTTGAACATTCACTTTAGATCATTTTTGTACAACTAAGTGAGGAAACAACAGTGTGAGTTCAGCTCGAGGCTTATTCAAGTAGCTGCAAGACAGAAAGATGTTATTGCCCTCTGGAACACTATGGTTGACAATTAGTTACTTATTTTTGTGGGCACACGCATTTCTTGGAGTAGTCTTTAAGGGAAACTTTTTAAAACAGCTTTTCCCAAAACACAACTAAACAAACAACACATTTTGGTGTAAACAGCAAAACAACAAAAACTAGGAACACACCCTTTTAAAAAAAGAAAAAACAAGCCACAGCATTACAGAAAACAAAACAAAAAAATAGAATATGAAACATAAAATTACAGCATCACAGCAAGCAGAGAAATATTGTAATATTTCATTTCTTATTTTTCAAGTGGTTTGTGTGTTACTGTGTTTTTGTACCTCACAGCCAATGTTATTTAGAATATTTCAAGATTAAAGCAGTTGATCTGAACAAACATGCTCTCTTGACAACTGAAAATAGAATCGGTGCCCCTCGGAGACACTATCACTGACTGCTGGATGATTAAGATCTACAAATTGTTAGTATCACAATATTTTTTTTTTATCACATCTCTGTTGATATCCATGTCTGAGTCTGATCTCCCACAAGAAAGTTTGATGTCAATCTTGTCTGTTTTTTTTCCATCTCCAGAGGAAATGGAAGATTTTTTATTTTAAAAAAGGAAAAGAAAAACAATGTATCAGAGGAGTAGAGAGAAAAGAGAGTGAGAGAGAGAGAGAAATAGAGTGAGTCTCTTCATTTAATTCAAAGAAATCAAATGAGGAGAAAGAATGATAAAGGCAAAGAGGAAGCAAGGGAGTCAGACAGACTGAGGGGGGAGGAGGAGATAAATGATGAGCAATATGCAACGCATGTGAAAGATAATGAATAGAAAGAAAATGCCAGGAATAGAAAAAGGGAAAGAAGCAGAGAAAATAGACAGAAGAGTGAGAAAGGAAGAGAGGTGCTGCAGAGAAGCAGCCACAGGCCTGCTGTGTGGTGCATGGTGGAGACTCATCATTCAGCTAATTATGATCAGGCTTTTCCCTGCAGGCACAGCAGCGCTGGAAATGGAAAGTCTTTGTTCTCATACACCCCAATGGAAGCGATGGGGCATGGCGCCATGCAGATGAGATGTGTGTACAAACACGTATGTGCGTATACAGATATACACACTAAAACACGAGCAAGCATGCCACCTCATTAACACTACAAGCACGCGCTGCGCTTACTCCTACACTTGTGTGGGCTGAGAACACAAACACACAATCACCATTCACACCACACTTCTCTATTAATGCATGTAGCCATCCGCGTGTACATTCCTTTGCACATAAACACACACATTTCCTTCTCACCCTGACTCATAATCATTCAGGACCACACAAACACATATACACACCAAAACACAGGGAACCATACGCAAACATTATCAGATTCAGAGTTTCACCAAGTATGCACTGGAACATTATTATGATACTATCAATTAAGTCTGCACCTACTGAGCCAAGTTATCCATCTCTACTTTGGAAAACAAGCCTCTTTTAGAAGACCAGCAGGGTATTCAATTAGAAAAGTGAAAAACAAAAGATTTATATGCAACAGGGATTAAAGAGGCTCTGAAAAAGTACATTCTCCTTTTGTATTAATTACCCAGCCTTTTGTGCCAAGTTTGAGCGAATTTACAAATTCAGATTTCCAAATAAGTTTCCCCATCACAACAACAGCGACCCATGCACACTGAACCACACTGTGATGTTGACCACTGCACAGCTATATACCAAAAGCAATACAAAAACCTGCTCACCTGCACAGCAAATGATGTGCCAGGTACCACACAGCATCCCTTTTAGACCGAAAGTCTTTAGTGTTGGTCACATAAAGTAAATTGATTGTGTACTATAAATTGAATAAAGTCCAGCCATCACACGCTGCTGGTGGTTGATGAGAGGGATTAAAGAGTGCAGACTGGTGCCAAAAGACCAAATAATCTAATGTTGGTCCAATAGTTTGTGTGAAGGTTCTCTCTCATTCTGTGTTTATTCCTCTGTGGAGGCATTTGGACCATTTTTGCAGGTCCATTATGTTGTAAATTCAGATTTTTAAACTGTTAAACTACCGGTAATTTAATTCTCATTTTGCACTGTTTGTTTCTGTTCTCATCCAGCAGGTGGTTCCCATGCTTGTAGCACGGTGTCTTACATTTTTCACTATCAATACCTCAGGAGCCATCTCCAGAAATCACTCCAGAGCTCTATAATTTAAGGGATTATAAGAATTCCCCCCCTGGGATTAATAATGTATTTTTCATTTCATTACTCTGAGCTTACACAGAAATGTAGTTGGTTTTTAAGCTTTTACAGCTTTGGAAAAAATTGTAATAGTTAGCATGACAAAGGAAGTCTTGTGTGTATCTCATACATTTCACTGGAAAAATGAAGAGGTCAGATAAACTTTGCAGGAATGGACCATACCATTGCAGCGACTTTGTGTAACAGAGTTAATTCAAAAGGAGGATATAATTGTGGGAAAGACTGGAATAATATATGCCAAGAGGGAAGGAAATAGCTTGATGTAAGATATGTGAAACTATATTACATGGAGAGCAATAACAGCTACTCTGTTCTACAGTCATTTAGCAGACACTTTTATCCAAAGCAACTTACAGTTGAGTACACAAGTGATGCCAACACTGGAGGCAAGGAGGGTAAAGTGTCTTTCCCAAGGACACGACAGTTGACTGGGGCGTTAGCAGGATTCAACCCGCCAAGCTTTGGATTATTGGACAAACTTGCTCCACCACCTGAGCCACTGCCGCCCTTTGTTCAAAAGTTCTGATAAACAGAGCATCACAAATTGCGCAATGAGAGAAGAAGAAAACAGGATTGTGTGAGTGATGCTCTAGACTCATTTATGACGGACATTCATTGTGTGGTAAAGAAATTAATCGCTTTTATTTGATACAATTGTAGTGAAGTCCCAGTGAAAAGAGGGCAGCATTCATCCAACATAATACAACTGGTGAACCTGAGATAAAACATTAGTTAAATTAAAAGCAGTGATGAGCATAGAGTACTGGTTTCATGTGTGGTAATCAAAGAAAAACACATCTTTCTGTCTTTTAAAGTCATTGTAACTGAAAAACAAAAGTAAATAAAACATTTAGCTATTGTTGTTCTTTCATGCAGAGCATTATTCGTGGACATATTTTTGTGTGAATTCTTGCATTGCAGCCCCTTGGCAGTCGCTGAAGATCTCTTGGCATGGCTCTGCACCACTCTCTGTCTCCCCTCTCTTGTTTACAGCACAAACACATCTGCCTTTCACGCATAAGTGGCTCCTCAGAGTTGTGCAATGGTAAATGATATCCCCCCCGCTCACAGAGGTGTGTATCCCAGAATAATGTCCTCAAAGCTGAGAGGACTTGGCAAAAATACCCAAGTTGTTTTAATGAGCTGCTTATCATTGCTTAGGTGCTTAGAGCATGTGTGTGTGTGTATCTAACAGACATGTGCACAAACACAATTGAGATTTTTAGCTTAAGTATTTAGTACTTTTTATTATTATTATTTTCATTATTCAACTGGGTGTTAAGTAATGAGCATGATTTTAAAAGCCACACTTTTTATTGTGTTTTTCATGATGAAAAGTAGCTTAAATTTCAAGAGTCTGATCATATAAAACCAATAATGATTAAAACACAATGAACTGATCAGATGGTGACTGTAATGTCCATTAAATAAAGTCAACATTAACATTTATGTGAAAGAAAGGGAATAAAATCAAATTGGAGAATTTAGTTGGCTCATAAAGTATTAAAATCTCTTTACTTAAATTTAGTCATTCTTTTTTTATTGCATCAACCTACACCCTCCTTTTCCCATGAACTGCTTCTTCAGTTCTCTTAACAGGAGTTTGAAGTCCCTTGCTGTGGACGCATATAGCTGTCACCCAAATAAAAGAAAAAACAAAAGGACCTTTTCACATTATAATATGATAGATTTATTGTAAAAACATGTAACATAAACCATATTAAAGTTTTCGTCTTTGAATAAGAAGACTGTGTAAGCAGTAGATCAGAGAGATGTTTTATTTACAAAATGTGATTAAGTTGTACTTCATACGAGGCTGAAACATCGTGAGACTTTGCTGCTACACCATGGATGACACTGTAAAAATGTTGACATTGCACCCTTAAACCAGACAGGACTGTGTCTTTGTGTCGGTAACTTTATTCTCCTTGTGGTGCGCATATCATGTCTATTTTAGAAACACACACACACACAGGCTGTTTCACTGTGTGCAGGCAGGTGACATACTGTGTTCCTCAAAAGTGTCCCACGTTCCTACTGTGTGTACAACAATAAATCAGAGAACAACCATTAATCCTTGACTAAAAAAGCTAAAATGTTTCTGCTTAACAAGAAAAGATATTGCATCTCCATAAAATGTATTTTTCTCAAATATTCCTGGGTTGCAACAACATCTGCATACTTTTTACATTTTTACAATAAAACTTGTCACATTATACTGTAATAATGTTTCAACTTTACTGTAGCTATACATTATTGTACCTTTCAGACACATTCTGCTTTCCATTAATCTAAATATGCTGACCTCATATCTGAACAAGTGCCCTTTTTTCAAAACAATTTGCTACAGCAATTATTAAATAATATCTATGCATTACTTTATGCATGAGCATGCTTGACTGTTAGCAGTTACGTTAACAGTTAGGCGCGTGCACACATTTGAAGTAAGTCATTTTTAGGTATAATTTACTTTTCAGAGGAATCCTACAGAAAACAAAGGAGAAAAAAATGGTTTGCTTTAGCAGATCTGTCCCTACCTACAGAAACACTAAAATGATGCTGTCAGAGCATCTCTGTACGGATGGAATTACAATTCTGTCAGTCAATCTCCAGGCAGCCTCTCTTATGCATTTTACTCAAGAGCAGCTCAGTCCAAATATGCTCCAAAATGGAGCACCTCTGGGAATAATCTTGATAGGAGGAATGATGCCATTACCTGGTAAATACCTTTTTTGTAATCATTATGTTCCAAACGTGGTTACAAACTTAACAGGCTTTTTAATTCAGCTCCACTCAAGTTGTTGATGAGTAACTGATAGTGCTTTAAGTGCTGTTCTGGTTACACTTCTGGACCCAAACAAAATTTTACTGGCAGCTAAGAAAAAAGATTGTCTTGGATAATTAGTCCCTTCTAATGAAATATTGAAAGCTAAGCATGTTGCAACTCAAGAGTAGAATTAAACAAGATGCATAGAACATTTCTGAACTATAAAGAAGTTGGGCAAACAAAGAAAAGGATTATCAAGAAAAAGTTTTTAATTTATTCCTTGAAATACTATATTTTGGAGTTAATTGTGTGGGTGTTACAGTGTGTGTTTAAATCTACCCCTCAAGCTGATAATGAGCTAACTTCTCCTTGACTATTGACAACATGCACCTGACTTCTCTGGAATTGTGAATCTCTGCAGATTTGTTAACAGCAAGCAATCCTGAGTTAAAAGGTTGATTCTCACTGAAATAATTGCAATATAAAATAATAATTTAGCATGCAGAGTTAGTATGTAAGTTTTGCACTGGTGGTAGCAACCCTAACGTTTATTAGCTTAATGTAAGAGCTTGGGTACCATAACAAAGAGGGTTTCTGGGTTGACTTGTATCAACACTGCTTGTGATTTAACTACAAAATGAATCAGAATCACGTTTGAACTCAAATTTCATGCAGGTTTGCAATTTAAGGGGAAAGCTGGTTATCATTTGCTATGATTGGAAATATTAAAAAACAACTTCATGATATGAGAAAAACTTAATTTATATGGTATGAATTGTTACACCAAGAACGTTTCAGTTTTAACCCCTATGAAGTGTGAAGGAAAAAGAAGTTCTCAGAGACGAGTCACTTTAACTCTGACCTTGAGAGTGTTTGAAGGTTGATTCACATTGAGTTGATTTTAGACATGTATTATTTCCACACACAACATCTGGAAAGTTTTGGTGTGTGATCAGTGTATTTATGGTCATTGTAAAAAATAGCTTCATAGTTACAGAAATATTTAGCCTCAAAAACAGATATTTATGTCAAGTCAGGTTTCAGGCACTCTTCAGATCCTCCCACTTGTCTATGAGATGTTATATCTACTTCTAAATCACCCAAGAGGATGATGCTGAGCTCAAGTAGGCATCAACAAATAATGAACAGAAAAGTCTTTGACTTCACTGATGGTAAAATCTTAGAAAAGTTCATTTTTGAGGGTTGTTCTTGATTATAAACCTTCTCATCAACTTTACCTTTAAACCCTGAGCAGTACTCCTTAAAAATTTTGAAGAATTTGTATTCTTCTAACAATAAAAACTATTTCAATTAGAGCTAAAGTGTATGCTGATTTCTTCAGCAAACCTTGAAAAACTTTTAAAAAATCAACTAAGCCTTGCAAGGCTGGTAATAAGTGAGACTGAAATCTGAAATTTCATCTCAGGTGTTGCACACAGTTTTTTAAGTGGGTGTTCACATCTTCCTTTCTTGATTTTCCACATATTATTTAAGTTTCCTTGGTTACTTGCTTAATAAGTAAATGAATGGACTTTTGTACTCCTTGAATTTTTGAAAAAGGTTGCTCAGAGAAAGCAGGAACTTCACAATTCTGAACTTGAAAAGATTAAATTATCTGCCTACTCTACATAGAATACAGTTTCACAAGTACATAAATATTGAGCTCTTTTTGGCTTTTACAGTGTCATTAAATCAACACTTCTATTCATCAAGAAACAGTAAAGACTTTGTTTGGTTGTAAGAAACCATTGCAGGTGTATAATTGGCCTTTTAAACAAATGTAGCAATGTGCTGCAAGTGTATTATTATCTAAGAGCAGCATTCTGAAATGATGTGTCACTTTAGTTTGTCAGGACACTGGCTTTCTGAGAAAGCTGCCATCTTGGCAGACTTTGAGTATAAACTTCAGTGTGATATTGAAGTCTCTAAATATGTCTCTTTAAACTATTAAATCTCCAACTTGCTTTCTCCTTTTCAGAAAAGCACCTGAACAGACAGCCAGAAGAATGCAGAAAGCTTTGGATGACCATATTGTAAGCCAACTCCCCTTTAACCCAACTAACCAGACAGCCAGTTAAGTAGTCGGCCTTAGAACAAACCAGGCAGTCAGGAAGCCGGTGCAGCCAAGCATCCCCTTCAAGCTGCCAGCTCTCAGCTCACTCCCAGTAGCTGCAATGTGGGATTGTTTACAGCTCTTTTTATAGTCCAGTGAATAAGCCCTTATTTTCTCCCAATCTACCCCTGCTGGGAGAGCCAGCCCAAACAGTGGGAAGTAGCACTGGGAAGTCATAATTATATTTGGCAAAGTGTTCAGAGCCACACATGCACACACTCTTGCACAAATATGTGTGTGCAAAAATAAAAACACAAACAAAAGAAGAAAGGTGTTTAATCTTCATCCCTTTCATTTTTGTAAAGACCTCTGTAAAAGAAGGTGTCCTTACAAGCACACACCACTGATGAGTGCTTATCTGCAGATATGCAGAAGCAGAACTCTGTGCACACAACGCCCTTGCAGAAGAGCCGGTGTACACATCCGCAAAGGGCGGGAGACTATTCTGCAGCTTTACAGCTTTGCTTGAACTGATCTCCCACTCTGCCTGCAACACATGTTTAACAAGCACTATGACACACTTGGCTAAGCCTCACCAAGACATAAGGTGACAGTGAAAGATCAAGGGATACATGACAGCTGCTCATCTTTTGCCGGATTTTGCTTTTTATGTAAACTGAACTGTTTCATGGCATGAGGGGCCAACTGTTACACATAATTTCTCAGAAAGGTCTTTGAAGGTTTCATTTTTTTTCTTCTAATTTAAAGTTACATTTCATGTTTTTACAGCAGCAGAGATAGTCCAGAAATATTTGGACAATGACTTCAGAAGCTATTTCTTCATCAGTTGAAAGAGGTGGAACTGATTCAAAGTGTGGCCTTTGCATTTGGAAAGAGTTGCTGTGACCAAGCAGTATACAGACAAAGTAACTCTCCGTGCAGCTGAATAAGGGCTTACTTGCCTGAAAAAATTAGATAAATCATCAGAGTGATACTGAGAAGACTAGGAATGGCCAAATAAAAAGTGAACTGGTGACATCTGCAACTGAAAAAGACCTGGAAGTCCATATTAGACATTGTTTGGAAGATCAATGGTTTAGTTCTCTCCACTTCCATGTGTTGAAATTTCCCTGGGCAAAAAACTGAATTCCAAAACTGCTCTAGATATGCTTAGTGGTGTGTTTTTGTAGACAAGAAAGCACTCCATACTGCAAATAGAGTTTTTCAAAAAAGTGTCAGTATGAATGGATGAATGGGAAATACATGTTATAACACTTTGAAAGACGTACAGTTGATAAGGTTAAACAGTGTGAATCCTTTTTTCAATTTTTACCAATACTGTAGTGCAATAAATCAGTTTTATTTGATTACATTTATTTACCTGAAACAGTTGAAACACATTATCAGTGAATAGAATGAATACAATTAATGATGAATTGATTGATGCTCATGCATAGTCTGTGTTACTGTGGCTGCAGATAAAACTGGTATGTTAGAAGTATTCTGGGTTCCAGATTCTTAAATATTGCATTCACTTGAAAAAATAAAAAAGCTCTGTTTTTCTGAATTAACAAGATAAAAAGTTCTGTTTTTCTGGATTAATGAGATAATAATAAAAAAACAAAACAAGATTATGTGCGCCGCTTGTTGGCATTATCAAAGAATCATCATTCAATTTAGGCACATAAGTTAAGCTTGTCTTAAAAAAGCACTGAATTTGTTTAAAATAATCTTGACCAATTGTAACATTTTCAGGGACTTACTTTTGGGGAATCTGTGAGGATGATCCAGTTCTGAGTGTAGCACATGTTCACTGTAACAGCATTTGGATCAACTTAATGCACAACATTCAACTCGGTCCAGAGATGCATTCATTTTTCACCAAGATCTTGTATTGATGATGGAAAACCGGGTGACTGGCAGGGATCACCAACCCCAGTACTTGAGGGCTGCTGTCCTGATGTATCCCTGCTACAAATTGAAAGGTTATCCAACAATTCATCAACTTCTTCACCAGCCTCTTATCGAGCCATTGACTTGAGTCAGGTGTGTTGCAGCAGGGAAACACTAAAACTTGCAGGATGGTAGATCTCGAGGGCCAGAGTTGGTGACCACTCAGCAGCGGTAACTAAGAAACATTTAAATAAAAATGATCTCATTGATTCAGAAAAACAGAACTTTTTTTATTTTTCAATAAAAAATATCTTGTTAATTCAGAAAAACTGAGCTTTTTTATTTTTTATTTCAAGTGAATGCAATACGCTTCCAAATAGTTCATTCTTTTTCAACAGTGCAATTTCAGAGAAAGAATAGTGAATGGAATTAATAAATCTTGTTGTGCTGAAGAACATTTTCAGTGGAGCAAGGGTATAGCTACAAAGTTCCAGCTGAAAATTTCTGTAACTATAACTGGGTAAAACAGATTACTTCTCCTCCCTCTGGTCTTCCACTACTCTGTACATTTGTTTTTAACAGGAACTTTAGTTAAAATTAAACCAATCTATATCAAATAGTAGAGGCAACATATTCAGTAATGTTTTCATATTCAGCTGATGCTTTCTCAATACAATAGAGAAGGGGTGTTTTTTTTATTCACTTGAAACTCATTAACCATGTGGACAGTGGAAACAAATGTTTAACATTTGGTTATGAAGATTAGAAAGAGACTGAGATATGTTTTATAAAGGCTTATCTTATAGTTTGAGAGTGGAAACACAATCCTGTCGTCAGAGCTCAATGTCTGTGCAAGCAAAAGACTGCCTCAAAACAAGCAGAAATACAAACCGACATATGTCAGCTTCACATTCTTCATAGTTATGGGCATAGAATGATTTAGCTCTGAAAAAAAAACTATTGGAGCAAAACAGGAAACCCATTCATCTGTGTGTAGTTCTCAGGGTTTATCACAGCATTATCACACATTCCTTGCTAGTTTTAAATCATCACAGACAAACCTTTAATTTATTTGTTCTTTGTCTTTGCTCTACTAAAAGGACTTGTTGCAAAATAAAAAAAAGAAAAAGAATAAGTGCTTATGATTTCTATGATCTTTCTGTGTAAGTTAAACCAGACCATATAGTTGTGATGACTAAACTTAATGTGAAAAGAAAGCAGCTAAAAGAAACAAAAAACAAGAAAATTTAATTTTCCCTTTTCCCCTATAACTTCTGTGATGTGGCACAGACTTTCCACTTAATTATCCACACTGTGTAATTCACGATGAATGTGCACATACAGAGTAAGTTACATAGTGCAGAGTCCCATAACAACCTTCATACAAAATGCTTGACTCAACCTTTCAAACAGCCAAATCTGATTCATACAATAGCTTCTCCAACATTTGCAGTGTTTTAACTTTACTCTTCTCAAAATCAGTCCAATCCTTCTTCCTCTCAGCATAAATCCGTCTCAGTATGTAGGTAAGCACCCCAATTTCAACATTCAGGGTAGATGCACTATTGCACTGAAAGCAAAACATTTAACAACTGTAGCAAGTTATGAAATACACTGATGGTTGGCTAGTTTTAGGATAATGCATCTATTTCTAACATCAATGTCAGGGGCATGATGTCCATCTCTATTCTAAGGTCGGTGTGCATGACATTATCATGAGATCATGACAAAAAGACGACAATAGATTAAAAAAAAGACAAAAGACAAAAAGGTTCTTAAAGGTGAGTTTTTGGGGAGGGGGTATTTGAATGAGTTCACCTCGGGCTTGTGGGTGAGTCAGGGGACAACTATGCAGGGGGATGCACCCTGATTCACCCTGGCACTGACTAGTGTCGAGGCCTGGAATCTGTCTGGCTCACCCCTATTTTACACTATCAGTGGCAGAAGGAGGAGAGGTTGGGTCAGGGCTAGGTGTGTGTGTGGAGGGGGAGGTGGAGTATTTGTGTATGTTAAGGCGGGTTTTGTGTGAGGAATAAAAAAAAGTGTGGGGGTGGGGTAAACTGAAAAGAAGAAGCTATATAGCAGTGTATTGTACACATGTTGTGACTGTTCAGGAGGGTTAGTGCAAAGACAAGAGCAGAAGAGACAATCTGGAAATCTCAGATTGAAGAGGCAAAAAAACAAAAAACAAAACAAACAGCGCCTAAGTTACCCTTCATTTCTTTACAAAAACATGGGGAATGGATCCAACATTTTATTTAAGCATGCTCAAATATAAATGGAAACACAGTCTGTTATATTCTCCAGTTATAACATGAACTAGTTCAAGAACGAGGCTTTCGGTAAAGTGACTTCTTTATTTACCTTTTTAACACACATCATGATGCACATCACCTCACATCACCTCACTTCATGTGCATCAGTTCAGAACAGAAAATAGTGGCATAAACAATGTAATGCTCTTGTTAAATACACAACACAGTCTGTATTCAAAATTGGAGTTTGTACATTTCTATTAAACTAATCATCTTTACTCTTCAACGCAGCCCGAACCCTCAAGTTTTTTTTCCCTTTTTCTCAAAGCTCATCTTTGGGTTTTGATTAACATTTGTTTGCTCTCTGTCAAAACCCGGTTCTCACTGATTTTCTCAGGGCTCTCAACTCTCACGCATTGGGCGTGAGACACGCATTTAGGCTTGTTCACACGCTCACACGCCGCACGTAGCATTTCTCACACTGAGAAATCATAGGAGAGTGCTGCGCCGGAATAGTACTACAAGTCCCACAATACACTACAGGCAGGCCTGCAGAAGTGGAAAGCGACGGCGCTGGATGTGCATTGTGGGACCGCTCCCATTGACTTGATTAAGCTCCAGAACACGAGCTGATCACTTTATAAGAGTCAAATGTTCAGTTTAAGTTTTATCTTCAGGTGTTACCCTCAGAAGTCTAAACACATTTTCAAAGCACTGTAACTAAAAAACTATAGCACACAGAGCACTGCTGTTAACTTCATTACAAAGTGGACTTTATGTCAAGCTCTCAGAGTTTTTGTTTGACTTTGATAGACCAAGTAAAACCGGAGATATGATAATTTGCATTTGACTGTATACAAATAATAATGTGTTTTAAAGTGGGATGGGATGATCAGGCTCATTCTATATTCTCATCATTAATTAATTTAGTCTTTGTTGAGAGTGAGGGTGAATGTGAAACAAAATTATGAACTTTATGAAGTAACACACTGTGAGTGCTCTGCTTTAGTCTACCAACCTGCACGGAATGCTTTTGGCTAACTATCTAAAATATTATCATTGGAGCTGGAAAAGAAAGAAATGACATGTGGTAGTGCAATATTAGTATATCATCGTACCGTACCGTACCTTCCTCTTCCACTTATCCGGGGTCGGGTCGCGGGGGCAGCAGCTTGAGCAGGGCAGCCCAGACTTCCCTCTCCCCGGCCACATCAGCC
>JAOXYM010000018.1:14060923-14079080 GCA_028567055.1 Leptatherina wallacei
AATAATAATAATAATAATAATAATAATAATAATAATAATAATAATAATAATAATAATAATAATAATAATAATATTTTCAAAAGGCTAACCATAGTTGATGATGTACTGAGTCACTTTCTTTTGTATTTTTTCCCTGTAGAGAGTCAATGAAAGATTCAAGAGTTGAATGTTGTCGGCTCTTTCAGTCATAGCTGGAAACGGAGGACAATTTTGTAGGAAAAAAAATCGTGCCAGAGAATCGTGATCTTAATGCTGAGCAAAAAAATCGTGAATCACATTTTTACCAGAATTGTGCAGCCCTACTCCAAATATTATCGAAGTCCAGATGTTGATGATAAACAAACCAACAAAGAATACTGGATCCATTTTAGGCCGTGATATGACTGAGAAATTACTACAATGATGGTACATTCGGCTTGTTCAGCTGCGCCTACGTGATGGACATGAATTTCTCAGCATAACTCAAGTGTGTCCATCTTCATCTCCCTGGAAGAGGTTTTATTTTATCATTATTTTTGTCTTCTTCTCAGGGGCTGAAGCAACATATTTTCCAACATGCCTTCTCTGCTGGTTGTATTGTGCACCCTTGCATGCACACGCACTTGTCTATACGTGCGTGTGCATCAGGGCGGATCTCCAGCTTGTTAAATAAAGAAAGCATGTAGAGAGAAATGACATGCTGTTGTATAAATAAGATCAGACTGTTTAGTTTTTAATACAAGGAGAAAGTATAAACCAGTTCTAGAGGAAATGTAATCTTCAAGCTTCAGCGTTTTGGCCACAAGTTGCATCTTGTAGTTGGTAAGTGAGGCCGTCATATCTCAACTTTGTGTCCTGGTGTTAGAATATAGAGCCGTTCATATTTAGATGACATCTCCTTTGGTAATCCTCCATCTCCTTGTTCAGGCCAACTGTACACCAGCAGAACTCGTCCAACTTAAATGAACCAGAGCAGCTTTGCTTTAAAGAATGAGTAAAAATCCCGGTGGCTAGATGTGCCAAAATAATAGAGACATACTTTAATGGATGCAAAGAAAGGGGCAGCTATCTCACCCTAAATCCAGAGAAGTTTTTCTTGGCTTCAGCTTTTAGTCGAGTTGCCTTTAACACAGTCTTTGTCTTTTTGTAGTCCTGCTTACCTGCAATAAATCAAAAAAATTAAAAGTTAGGCAACATTGGGAGTGCAAAAATCAAATTACTGAAAACTTTTGATATCAAGTAAGAGGTGTTATTTGATGCTGCAGGGCAGGAATAAACCTTAGCCATCCAAGTCAGTTGGGGGCTAAATGACTGCAAGTCATCCACCCAAACCGAAACCACTTTTCATTATCAAACCCACTTTTTCTCATTTTAATTAACTTAGCGAACACGCAAGATACAATAATATGCATTTGTCCCAGATTTTATTATTTATTATTTATTATTTTAGAAGCCAAGTTTGTTGCTTTTCAGATCTTTACATTTGGTGTCTCCTTTATATTTATTAGCTACGACGGTTCTTTCATTTTCTCTTTTTATTCTCTGCAGGAGAGAAAATTACTATAACTGCCAAATGCTAAACAATTTCTTTACATTTTGTTATAACTCTAAGGCTACAATAGCAAGTCTATGTTTAAAATGAATAATAAACACATTGAAGCAAATGAGGGGGAAATTATTAGCGCAGTGCTGAAATTTCACAATCTCTAAAGCTGAATTTCTTCAAAAGTCACAGTCTGCAAAATACAATAAATCTCTTCAGGCCTGAGCAGCACATAGCTCACCTCGACTTCTACCAGGATCAACTTCAAGGGGAAGTCTTGTGGGCAAACTTGCCACCTGGCAAAGTGAGTGTGTGCTTCACATGAGGCAGAGCCGCCTGTCTCAGTCTAATTAGAAACAACACACTGCAGGAAAAGGAACTTTGCTAACAATAGGGTGGAAAGGCAACAGCTTGCTGAACAGTGTGTATATTTGTGAGCGAAAGACTGTTCTGGTACGACGTTATTTGTGGTACTTCATTCATGTGCTCAGATTGTTGACAATGAGGTAAATTTTCAAGAAGTTTAGTTCAAGGTTAAAACTTGACGTTGTGTGTAAGATAAAACTAATCCCAAAGCCTAAATAAAACATGAAGTTCTGAACGTTACATAAAATATAAGAACATGATTAATTTACTTATGAAGACGGATGCGCAGCAGACAATACAAGTTAGATCCTGAATTAATTGGTATTGACTCAGTTCCTGCTACTTTATTTGTTTAGTTAAACATAAACACATCAAGGTTATGTAATGAATATGGAATTATGGTGCAACTCTTGCCGTCAACTCTTTAAGATGTAGAAATACTTTTTTTTTCTTTTTGGAACTGAGATTGGAATATTATATTAGTCACAAAAATAAATTTTTCATATTCTATACTTTTTCCAGATATTCTTTACAGGCAAGGACTGCCTGAAAGTCTGAAACTCTTGCACATCACCAAAGAATGAGTGATGAGCCTAGCTCAAGGCCCGGCAAAGCATCATGCCATGTCCTCATCTGTTGCAATGCAAATACAATAGATGGAGATGAGATACCAACAGCAAATACCAGACTTGGAATCAGCTCCAATTTTACCTGCAGAAGTAAAGAAAAAATTATAAAGAAATAATTGCTTTTTAGTCAACTGTCCAGTCACATTAGGGCTTTAAATCTCTCTTTCAATCTCAGTTCCCTAAAATTAAAGTTGGAGGTTTGCACCTCCCATCCATGATCATTACATATCTAAAACCCTGAGATGTTTGTTATGGATTTTATTCAGTAATATGACATGGAGAGGTATCCAGGATATATTACTCCCAGATCATCCGGCTTTCTTAGATTGGAACTGTCCCACGACCCTGAATTGGAATAAGCGGGTATAGAAAATGGATGGATGGAAGGATTGGAACTGAGAACAAAAGGAAAGTGTCTATATTTCACTGGAAAAGGTGTGTATGAACAAGAAAAAGCCTACACTCTAAGAAAAATGTCCATAGAAAAACAGATAATGTCCTGGCAGAAAATTACCAGGACATTTTATCATTAACTGTACGGACACTTCTGTTAATCCAAGATCAGTTATTAAAAACATTGTCCAGCATCATTTCTACTCACAGTGGAACACATAGATTAGAGATAGTGGTGGTGGTGGGTGTCACTCTGTGTGCTGTTCACTACACTCATGGTGCCAACTTCAACATTCAAATAGAACTGAACATCCCAACAACTTTGTCTAAATGTGAACACAAGCTGTAATGGCACAATCATCCTTAGCTCTCCATAGTAAAAAATCCTTAGAGATATCCCTGGATCCAGGCGGTGAACCGGATCGCCTCCGAAATGTGATCACTTGTTCCTTCATTTCATTTCAGACATTTCTTGAAAATGTCATCAAAATCAGTCCATAACTTTTTGAGCTATGTTGCCTACAGACAGACATCCAGCTGCAAGAAGATGGCCTGTTGCAGTGTTTTATAACGTTTTGTACATGGCTGCACTGAATGCATGTGTCCTCTACTGGAGCCGCATCGATGCCAGAATGACCAGCCGTGCTTTCATTATTGAGCTCTCCATGTGCGATACAATAAATCAATACCAGCCAACATCCAGCGCTCTATTTCCTTATTTTAGCAATTTATGATGTTTTTCTAATTGTTCCCCCTCAAACAATTGATAAAAATCTAAATACATTTAAATAGTTATTTAATTTAGTTATGTTAGCTGATACGTGAATGTTGTAAGCAAGTATGTATTTGAGATTTTCTTTTTGAAACACAAGACCAAAGAAATCCCACATGACAATCAATTAATTACTTATCTATTGAAGCTTTGTCTACTTCTGAATGATTAGAAAAAAATTCAAAGGGGAAAATAATTTGCAACTTGTAAATGCCACCTTTATCATTTTTTTAATGCCTCTGATGGTTCTAGGGAGTATCGAAATGTTGGTGGTTCTAGTGTTCCTGGATCGAGACCATGACCCGGATCACCCCCAAAATCTAAGCAGTTGTTCCTTATGCCATTTCGGAGATTTCCTGTAAATTTCAACAAAATCCGTCCATTACATATTGGGAATATTACCTATGATCTTACAGACAGGAACTGTATGCATTTGTTAAGAATCCTGCTTATGATAGCAAAAAAAATTATTACACTCTCCTGGATGAAACCACAACCGCCTAGTACAGTATTATGCAGAGGAGGAACAAAGTGAAACAGGTTTTTATTATGGAACAAATTATGGCAAGACTACAGCTGAAATATGAATCTTTTGAGAAAAAATGGAAACCAATAACACAAATAACAGAGCTTTAAATCTCATGCCCCCCCTCCTTTTTTTTATTTACCCTTTTTTCCCCTTTCTTCTTTCTTTTTTTTCTTTTTCTTTTCTTTTTCTCTCCCCAAACCTCCTTTGTATTAGATCAGAAGCTACAGTTAATATCACTAAGAATGCAGCACAAGAATTGTGTGAATATGTTGTAAATGCATTTCATTTGGTCTGTCTATTATTTATGTATCCATAACTTGGATGTTATACATGCTGATGTATGTATATTATGCAAGAGCAATCTGAGTTATCAGATTGGCCTGATCTATCAAAGGGTAGGGAGTCCATTCATGAGCACATACTTATAGGTTGTCACTCTTTGATAAATAAAACGTAAAAAAAATAATAATAATAATCCATCCCTTACTTTTTGAGATATGTTTCTTACAGACAGACAGCAAGAGAGACAGACAAATGTGTGCCAGCGAATACATAACCTCCACCTTTAGGATCCTAAAGACATACAGTAGCTTTAGTATATCTCAAACTAAAATGTTGAATTTAGTAGTAGAGTAGAAAACTAATCTCAGATGACTCCAGATCCTGACTCCAGTTATGTTTAGTTTGGAGAAGAGTTCTTGTTCCCAAGATGCAATGTGTAAATTTAAAAAGTACAGGTAAAAATACTGTAAAAAGTTAGAACGGAAAATTACTTCAAATTCTTACAGTACATTAGAGCCTATTTTTACAGACTTTAACATGTAGGCGTAAGGATGTTGGAGTAGGAATGCGAGTGTGATTTTGACCAAGATTCTTTAGGGACTACAATAAAGAAATTACCATACAGTGTGTGTACCATTAAGCATTTGCTCCGTTTCACCACAAACCATCTTGTTTTAAACCACTTTTTCCCTTCGTTTCCTTTAACAAGATCTCTAATTTTGATCTGATTTTTTCTTTCTTCCCTCCCTACCATATCTCCTACTCCTTAACTCCTCCTTCACCTCCCACTGACTCTGTGAAGAGCTACTAGAAATGGGGAGCATGTTGCCATGAGCAGACAGCAAGCAAGTGTGGGAATTCATTAGGAGGCCACTGGATGTCTCCTCCACTTGTCAGAAAGTAGAGATGGGGAATTTTTTTATTTTTTTTTTTTTTTTTTTACACCTGTCTTGTCCAGCATTGTAGCAAGCAGGATGATTGTCTGGCTGCTGTTTTTGTGCCGAGCAAATTTACTTTGTCAAATAGAGCTTTATATGTATAAAGTCCCTCTTGAAAAAGAATCTTTATTTTAGTTTTTAGTTTGAATCTGCACCTTATTGCTGGACCCGACCGGAGGGACAGAGAGAGAGAAAAAAAACAGAGATAAAGAGAAGTGGGGGTGAGGGAGAGAGGGAAAAGAAAAAAAAAGAAAAAAACAAAACCAACATACAGAAAACAATGCAATCCATACAGTAATCTAACTGGACTACAAATAGCACACTACGCAAATACACACACACGACTAAGAATATTCCATGCTTTTGCAATGAGGTGAAAAGAAACAATACATCTTGATAACAAAACAGTAAGAACCCACACAAAGAGACTAGCTGAGTGTATCCATTGGTAGATACAATTAAATGACAACACAGTGACTTTGGCAGTTGAGACGTTCAAGGAAGAGTGGACGTGCAGAATGGCTTGCTGTCTGCAGTGGTCATGCAGGTGCCACCGCGCCTGCATAAAGTTCAGAGGCAAGCCAGCAGAATCCCCAAACCCCACCCAGGGCAGACAGGGCCACCGGCCCCAAGAGCCCGGGGACGCCCCCCACCACCAGAGGTCCCGCACGCCACACGGGGGGACCAGGCCGTCCGAGACGGCTACCCAACAGAGGTCCGTCCGCACCCCAGTGCCCAGGCCGCGTACCCCAAGAACCCATCCACACCCCCCTTCCTCCCCCAACCCCCAAATACCCTCTCAACACATACAACCCCCCCCCACACACACACACACAGACGCATTCCTACCCTCTCACCGCTCATCCACACTCACCCACACAACCTCCTCCCTTGCTCCTGCACACCCTCAACACGTACACCTCCCACACCACACGCACTCATGTCATCTCACCATCCATCCATCAACACACCCTCCTCCCCCACACACCCTCTCAACACATAAACCCCTTCACACACAAAATCTTGCCCTGCCATCACCCATCCACCCACATTCAAAGTAATTATTTTCCCCCTGCCCCCACACGCCTTCACACCCTGTTTCCCCCCACACAGGTACTCATATCCTCCTACCAACCATCTACAAACACACACACACACAAAACCCCGTCAACACATATACCTCCTACATACACATAAACACACGCACTCCGACCCTCACACCACCCATCCATACACATTCTAACAACATCCTCCCTCGCCCCTACACACCCTCAACACGTATACTCCCCACATAACACGCACTCATGTCCTCCCACCACCCATCACATACCCCCTCCCCTCCCGCATTCACCCGATCAACACACATCCCCACACATACACGCACTCATGTCCTCCCACCGCTCATCCACATACATCCACATAACTTCCTCCCTCGCTCCACAAACCCACAACATTTACACCCCCACACAACACTCAAGCGTGTCCTCCCACCACCCATCCACACACACGCACCCCCCCACACTCACACACCCTCTCAACACACACATCCCCCCACACATACACACAATCCTACCCTCCCACCACCCATCCACATACACCCACACAATCTCCTCCCTCGGCCACACTCACTCTCCACATGTACACCTCCCACACCACAAGCACTCATGTCCTCCCACCATTTATCCATTCACACGCCCTCCTCCCCTCACCCCAATATACCCCTTCACAAACAAAATATTGCACTCCCACCACCCAACCATCCACATACAAACATACTCTCCTCCCCCTGCCCCCTAACACCCTCTCAACACGTGTCCCCCCACACGCACCCATATCCTCCAACCATCCACACACACACCCTCTCATCGCTATACTTGCCCACACACATGCATTCCTGCCCACCCATACTTCTTCCCTTCCCCCACATGTACCTCCATCCACACACATTCCGCCTATTCTCACACACGCACACGCGCGCACACACACACACACACACACACACACACACACACACGTCACATAAAGAGTAAAAACTTGTTCAATTTAGCTTACCAAGATAAGTTGGTTGGTATCAGAATAAAAAGCTTGCAGTTTATTCTTAATACACACAACATCTATCCCAAATATTCACAGATTTATGGTCCAGTTCCTCATCTTGGCCCTATCCATATATCAGTTTTTCCACACTGCCATATACTCTAGGCTTTTATGCCGAGCGGTACTGGTAATTTTGGCTCTCCAAAAAGAGCTCAAGGGCCATTTATAGTTTACATTTGCATCATGATCACTCTATCCAATGACCAAGTACTATTGATAATGAAAGGAACCGGAACTGGATCTTACTTTCCCCTGACTGAGCAAGTCTGCTATTCACCCAAGTTAATTAAACCAATTCAGATGCCGATATTGCTGGGCCCGTCTGCTTTCAATAATCACAGGAATCAACCCTTGCAAAACAAAAAAAAAAATATATATATATATATATATATATATATATATATATATATATATACATACATATATATACATTTTCAAAATAAAATCATCTGGAAATTCCAGTTCTAATATACAGGGGGAAAAAATCAAGAGACTTAAAACATCAACAAGCTTTTAAAGCCGTGTTGTAAATGCAGGAAATATAAAGCTACCTACATACAGAGTTTGCAAAACATGTTCAAGTACTGTTTTGTAGTACAAGTACAGAAAAAAAATCATCACAGCCCAAATAACCTGTAGTCATTTGGGAATAATCAAAATATAACTCAAGTTTAATAAGAGCAACTAAACCACGGGTATGAAGGCTCTGTAAAGTATTCTCATGTTGTTGTACAACAGCACTGCTTCATGTTGGTTCTCCTGTGTTAGCTCATGCGGGTCTGCAGCCTGTAGATGCATTTAAAGTCCTAATAATATTACATATGGCTTCTTAGCACTCTATTTGTCATTCGTGTTCCCCATGCAGCAGTGGTACTGCAGAAACTTTCAATCTCCAATTATCTATGTTGGGCTACAAATCATCCGTCTATTCCTCCTTGCTCCTGCCTTTAACATTTGAAAAGGCATCACTGTTATCCTCTACAGCTATGGCAGGTAACGTGTACACCATTATTCTGATATTAAACTAATTAAAATCTCAGTCTAAACAAGGCATAACCATATAAAGATTTTCTGATTGCCTCATCAGTAAGGCAATATTCAGAGAAAGAAATTATCAAATTAAGTGCATATTATGTTTAGTATGCTGGTTTTATATGCATTATATATAAACACACACGCACACACACACGTTTTTCTCAATCACACTATTCTCAACATTTTAGTAGATGCACTGATGCTTTACATGGCATGTTCTAAGCTCTTGTAATCAGTGCTAAATAGAATGGCTGCAAAACAAAAACCGGAAGAAAAAAAGGAAGGAAGTGAGTACCGATTTGAATTTTTCTTTAATTTTGTTAATATTTTTGCATTGGCTGATAACAGATATCTACTGATATCCTTTAAAAAAAAAATTAAGTTAAGATGATCTGTACAAAATTAGAATTAACGTTAGCAGCGTTAGCTTCCCGCCAAAGTTTGTGAACCTCTAGTTAGTGGTTTTTCAGATGACGTATCAAACTGGTGGTGTTGAAGGATTTGATGCAACATCCACCTCTCATTACTTTGACTTTGCAAGAGTATCTTCTTCCGATACCATGAAAAACTACCACACTGTTTCAGCTAAACGGCCCACAATACTGCCTTACTATCACTGTCTCATGTCCAAAACAATACTGCATGGCCACACCCCCTCCTCCTGACATATAAACGCCCAGAAATAAATATTTGTTGTTAATATCAGCCAGGTTTTACTTATCGGACCGCTACCGATATTTTTAAAAATGACCAACATCTACCGATACCGATGTTGAAGCCGATATATCGTGCATCCCTAGAAGTGAGAGACTTGAGTAATGCATTCTGTTTTCTGGGATGTGGACATAACTGGATGAGTGCAAACAGCCCAATGGAATAGGAGTATGTAAGATGGGTGTAACATGTAAACAAGATTATGAATGGAAGATGAAATGTTCAATAAATAGAGAGCATATTGATGTGCACGTTTCAACATATATAAACACTTGCCCTTGTGTGGCCTTGGAGAGCCAACTGGGAGGTTTATTTTGGCGTCCCTACTATTGAAGTAATCAATATGTCCATGTCAGGACAGAAAAGGGGTAAAAGTGGCCATGACTTTATGGGTTAGCTTGTTTGTCATTGTGTTCCCGTATAAAAGGTGGTTGAAGACTGAAATTAATTTTCATCTTGAATCCCTCCTCAGCGTAGCATAATGAGACAGGAAGAGGGTATTAGCTAAAATTAGTCACATGTGATTGAGCACTGAAGGGAAGGAGGAGGAATAGATATGCAACTTGCATGTCATAAAATATTGGCCATTTGACTGAGGAGAAAAAAAAGAGATATCCAAGAATATTACAGTTTGTCTAAATTGTAAGTAGCTGAAATGAAAGCAATATAAGAACAATCAATTGTTGTTCCTAAGAAGTGACTTTTCATTTGTTCACCTATTATATAAAATGACTATAGAGGAGAGTCCATCACAGTCAGGTCTCCTTGTTCTTCTTTCATGCTGAGGTAGGTCTTGCAAGACTTCAGGTGCATTTGGCCTCAGTACTCAGTACAGGTAATGATACATTCATCATACCAGAGGGCGTAGTGTGTCTGCAAAACAGTGCTTTTTTTTCCCTTGCTCAGTCATTCGACATAAGTGTCCAGTATCGGAGCAGACAAAACCACTTCCGTCTTTAATTCTTCTGTCACTGTGGTTTATGTTTGATACATTACAGCATCGGCTTCACACCCATTCACATCTTTGTTAATAATCCTCTGTTACTGCAATAAAACTATATGGGAATTTATCTGTAAATTTGACTTTTATTCAACAATGAACTGTAAAACGCTGGTCTGTCTTACAGTCAAGATGTTCCCGCAAACACACGTAGAGCTCTAACCAGCCTGAACATCTCTAGTCCGGCTATGCAAAGATAATGAGAAAGCACAACTTTGCTTAGACTATGCTTAACCTGTTATGTTTTCCATTGTTTCTGCTGGAAATCTGGAGAACGGTCACCATTTATTATTGGCTAAATAATGGTCTCTGATGGGCCAATCAATTCCACCTGATTGTAATCTGATGGCTGCTTCAGAGGAAAAGATGCAGATCAAGGAAGTCTGACAAAACAAAGTATGAAGGAGTTTATGTGGGCAAAGTTAAAATGGGTTCAAATTTTATACTTGACTTCAGAAAAGAGCAGCATCTTAAACACATTAACACCATAAGAATGTCATCACTTGTATTTCTGATCCATTTTGTATTTATAAACCATGCAGACTAATGTTGCTCAGCCTTACCTGACACATTCCTTTGCTGTAACTGGTTAAAGGTTTATCTGATTATAAACAGAGCAATTCAGGTCTGCAACTTGAAATGAAATATCAATTGGTAGGTTCACAAATAGTTCACATTTGTCTGTTTGTGTGGAGAGAGTGATGGGGTGATCTGAACAGACAGCCTATTGTCTTGTACTGTCTTAAAGCCCAGAGAGCCCAGGGATAATTCAGGAAACACACTGACAGCATGTGTGACAGACTCTCATACTTTGCTTTGCCTCTGTGTCTATCTGGTATGGCAGCCAAATAGTCATGAACCACATGGTGTGGATCGCTGGCATCTGCCAGGATGAAGGGTGGTAGAAATGAAGGACTGATGCCAAACACAAACAAGATATAGCTTCCTTGCTCTAGGCCTACAGAGGAGGAGAAAGGCCATGAAATTTGTCAATCAATACAAGGTTTTAAATAAAAGTACATAAATGAAAACAGGGACAAAAGGGTAACAACCACACCATGGTAATATATTGTAGCTTTCCTATTGATGGGTGACCTTTTTATTTGTACAGGGAAAGTTTATGTTTCAAAAACTTAAACTTTACAACATCCGATTATGGGCTTAAAAATTCAAGCATCTTTCTACAGACGTGTTCCCTCCAATTTCAGCCCGCAGCATCAATCATCGCTTGAACAAGGAGAATGTAAGAACACTATAACCTGGAAGTCAACAGTAGCCCTTCGATGGCCATCTAACATGGCAAGCACAATCCAGCAGTATTGATGGTACAGCTCAACAACCAGCCTGGATTTCTAGTAACTCATATTCAACTCGTATTCATTGTCACTCATAGCTATCTTAGAGGATGTCATGTTTTCCCTCCTCTCCCTCCACTTTCTCGTTTTGACCATCGCTGTTAAACAGTGTTTCACTGAAACTGCCTGATTGCTGTTATTCAAAAAGAAGAAAGGGAGAAATTGAGGTGCTGGAAGAAGACAGCAGTAGAGATAGGACCAAAGAGTCTGAAAAGTGTGTTGCATATTTCTGAATTGATAAGATGTGCTTAGAAAGAAAACATCAAATAAGGAAGGAAAAAGGAAAAATAACAGGATTTTCTGCACCTGGTAGGGGATGAGACAGTGGGATATGAGCTTGTTATATTATGTCTCTGATTTGTTGAATCTGCAAGGTTTAACATAATAGCAGATGGTTAAGAAATATCTACAGGCTAAATTGCCCTATTCTTCTATCCCGATGTGAAAACACATACAACAGCCACCCTGTACAGCTTCGTAGAGCAATACCAGAGACGTTTCTCGACAGGCTGTCACAAACCAGAGAAAAGTAAATATTGCCATCAAAATGACAATGTCATGCTTTTTTTTGTCTTGACGGAAAACATGTGGATGGAAGTTAAAAAAAAAAAAAAAAGTGGGGAAAATGAACAAACACAAGTACTAACAAGCAGAAAATGTTGAGAGACCATGAGAAAAGCATTAATCCTGTTAACACAAAAGTAACACCAGGAACTAGAGAATAATCTGAGGATGTGAATCACCAGGGGAAACAAGCAATCATCCACTAGGAGGAAGGTTTCCAGAACAATGCAATGACTGACATACCAAAGACATATTTGAGAACAGTATTTTGAAAATGTGTGCCTCATAGAAACTTTTATGTTTTCCTTCTGACAACACTTTAAATGTTAAAAAAGACTTCACCGTGAACTGAATGACAAGAAATGATGAGTTCTAAAACTTTGGTATTTTTTGAAAATTAGATACAAACAAAAAGTGAAGTTATTTGCCAATTTAAACTGAGAATTGGAGAAATCAAATATCATTTAATTAAAATCCCAGGAATTATTTCAAATAAATACATGCCTTTTCCGTCGTGTGAATCCTTGCCCCTATATATGCACATCGGTTGTTAGACAAAGCCTTTGTTGAATTACTTTGTAAGATGGTGGGAACTACATCATGATCCATGAATACAGTCAGTCTTTAAACCATTTTGATTTCAAAATTTACAACAAAAGTGAAGAGCTGATTAAAATCAACGTCCTGTGTAAGTCATGCACGGAGGTATAATCCTGTGGATACACCACAAAATAATTATTACAATTAAATGTGACATCACCAAGATATGCTGACAACTAAAGCAGCAGATCCCAAACAATCCTCGTTGGAGATGGCATATTCAGTCAAGTTCTTATTCAATGCTCATTGCATTTAAAGAGAACTGTCTCAATTTGATACAGGGGGCATTCAGAGTGACAGATTCCTGTCTATCACTACACTTATAATGACTGGAGACTCATTTGTCATGTTCTTACCAGCCACACAGAGAGTAAAATTGCTCAAATACTGTGCAGAAGCATTACAAAACAAACAAGGGCTGAGCCATGATAACACTGTAAAATTCATTTGGCAGTTCCGAAGTAGCCGTTTTGCTCACATGCTCATTTTCGCCTTTCAAAGAAGCAAAATCCCAGCTGGCGGCTGCTTTTTTAGCCAGGTAAGTGTTTCATTTCTTTCATCACGGTACTATGGCGAGCCTTAAGCTAAAAGAGAAGAGAAAACTACTGGATCCACCTGCACATAAACTGGTGATTTTCATAGTGACCCCACAAGCATGCTGCAGATGTTGGAATGGTTCCAGTGTACAACTACCGACAAAAACCTCCACAGCTCCCTCACCTGAAGAATGAAAGCTATCTCTGCACTCAGACAGACGCTTATATAAAGACCACAGAAGATGTGGGGAAAGCTCTAAAGCCTGTGAATGCTGCCACAGTGGTACAGGCTCAGGTCCACAACTATATCCATCATTACACCTTTGCACACACAGCAGCTGGAAGAGATTAGTAGTGTTTTTCACAACTCCACAGCGCTCCATACAAGCTGAACTCTATGTGCTTACTTAACTCTGTGTGTGTGTGGTAACCTTTAGTTGTGCTATAAACAACTGTTGGTTATCTAGCAAAGGTTTACCTTTAGAAATATCAAGGCTTGGATATTTTCCTAAATATCAAAATTCATGGGGTGTGCAACAGCCTGTAGATGCATGTTTTTTTAATGTATACATGTAAAATTTGAATAGATCAAATTTACTGTCAAATATAATTAAAACTGCTGTTGTATTCTTATTGAATCGATACTGTAGTGAAGTAACATGACATAAAAGAGAATCAGAAGCTTGTGAATTGGAATCACATCAATTCAAAGATAAGTTGTAATACCCAGTTGTGGTAAATGAGAGTATCAACCCTAATTTCAGTTTGCCAGCAATGTAGCAATCCACAGACAGAAGGGAAAACAACAGGGAAGTAAAAGGACAGTCAACAAGGGAGAGCTGCAAGTTGTAAACAGCTGTTCTAAATGCCTCCCCCTGCTGATTTTAAGGGATTATTGTAAATCTCTTGATTGTTAAATGTACACAAAAATGCATTGTCTGAGGTTAGTTGTAACAGCTAGCACCTGGGTGTTGGCCAATATGCTCAAGGCATTGTGGATTTTTATTCTTTGGATGCCTTCCATGGCATTTTTGTTTCCTTCCCGCACACATCAAATGTGCACTGTCTTTGCATTGTGTCATCACCTAATTAAGTAGTGAGATTTATGGCTGATCTCTTAATTATCTTGGTTTCTCAATATTAGAATGGGATTCAATTTACAACCAACATTTTAAGTTGATACATCTAGACAGCCAGCTGTGTTTTCCTCAGCACACTCCAGTCCCTGTTTTTAGTAATTCACCTCTAAGGTGGTTGCTAAACGCAAAAAAAAAAAACAAAAAAACAAAAAACAAACCTGCTGCCGGACTGAGGAAGAAATCTGAACAAAAATGCAGGAAAGAATGAATGTAATTGAAGAGAGCCACAGAATTAGAGCTGAGACAGAAACTGAATTGAATTCCAAAAATGTCAAAGTAGTTGAAAAAAAAGGTCAGTACATCAGTAATATGGAAGTGGTTGGAGTTAGTAGAAATGATGAAGAGTAAATTAAAACAATGTGCTGTGGGAAACACGACAAATTCAATGAATCAACTGAAAAGATGTCATCCCAGCTACCACAGCTACTGCATAATCTCATTATTTGCGGCTGCCACCCCGTATGAAAGCATTCAAAATGAAGCAAAGAGCTTGTCTGTCTTTTTATAGGTGCTCTCGATGATTGTCAGCTTTGTTTTTCTTGCAGATGCCGTAGGTCGTGTTCTGTTTCTTAGCAGGGGTAGCAATTCATTGTCTGGCTTTTCTGTCTTGACTGAAGAGCTGATGCTGTTGCTTTCTATCTGGTGTGTCTTTGTCTCCTTTTCTCTTCTATTAGCATACTTTTGAAATTGACATCATTAACAAACTAGTCGCGATCAAAATCAATCAACACAGAAAATTATATTATGATTATATTTTTTGCTATATCTCCCAGCCCTACGTGGAATGGTATCAAACAAGCAAAAAATAATTAAATACTAATTAATTTGTAAAAAGCAATGACAAAAACTGACATTACTAAGAAAAACACCTAGTTGAGTTTAATATCAAGAGACATATTGAATACACTGTCCAACTTTGTACCATGTAACTTTCTAGCCTAGCCTGTAAGGCTGTACAATATATTGAAAATGTATGTGCATGATATCAACATGCACAATATCTAAGTCCCACAGACAGTTAGAATATCACAAAGACATTCTGACTTGAAATGAGATGAGCACAGATGTATTGATGAGGGCTGCATTTCAAAGTTTTAATCATGTACATATTGTACCACTAACCAGCAGGCCCAGGTGCAGAAGTGGAATCCAGCCTTCATTAATACACCTGTAATTAGCACCATATATTTAATTATTTGTTTATGTATTGCAAGTCATAGAATCGTCCCAATACTCTACAACGATATTGCGCATTGAATGTCTCCCTAATATTGTGAAGCTCTTGTACCTGGAAATCATAGGCTTTTACAGAGAGTACTACCAAGCTGAACCTCAGTTGTCCTCATCATACATGAAACACTTTTCAACTCCTACCAAGGCTGAGAACAAATGAATACTATTTATTAAAACATGTTTCCCCTCTTCCACTAAGAAAAAAAAATATATATAAAAAAAAACAACAGCCACAATTTAACCCATTTATATATTAATGTCTTGAAATACCATGCGCATCTGCAGGGTTTTGCAAATAAAATTGGAGCGGTGCACATCATTTTTGACTGCACATGCACCCGTGCAAGTTAGGGAAAAGCTAGTAACTTGCAGCGTTGCCAGATTAGTGACTTTGCCGCAATATTTAGCAAGTACTCAGACCCTTCTGACTTTTTTTTTCCCTGCACCTAGATACAAATCTAGCAACTGTTTTCCTTCCCGTTTGCACTTCATGTAAACAATATGTAACTCCTGGAATCTGAAGTAAAATCTTTAAGCCAATCAAATCAAGAGTATTTCTATTTTTATATGAAAAAGTCATAGCTCCTCATGATTATCAAGCTTTCCACTGGCGACCCTCTGGTTTTGCTTCATATGAGAAAAACAAAAAGACATGAGCTGTGATTTTTAAGCAACCACTGCTGGCATGCTGAAGACAAATAGTTCAAACCATATTGATTTAGTTAAAATGGGGAAACCAAATGCTACAGGATTAAAGTGGGGCTAAACTTTCATAAAAGAGGTAATGAACATGATTTTAAAGAGGCAGTTATTCAAGAAAGGTATTCATTGTCATATAAGATTTGGCTTTTCCATTTCTCTAGTTACTACTCACACATATACTGGTACTAATCCTGTGAATGAAGTTGAAGTGTAATCTGATCCAGTGAAGAGCATAAAAAGCTCTTGGAGCCTGCAAAGATGTTACTTATTCTCACACAGCCAAAATTAACAAAAGGTTTGCAAAGGATGTTTCCGCAGTTTGGAATAATTGTGAAACTGGCCCTGTAGGATGAAATCCTGAGTGATTTATGATGTGCGTTATTAGATTGTTTCTGTGTTTGTCAATTTGTGGTAAGTTTGCCCACATCAAGCTGCGAGTTATGATTTTTTGTTAAAATGGAGTTGCGCAACAAATGGACCCTCAAACCTCAACAGTCAAAAAAGCCTCATAAACTCATTTTCAGAACTTATTGTTTTAATTATCAGTTAATATTCTGATGAAATGATTAAATAACAAATCATCTAGTTTACAAACTGCCATTTAAATACCAGCTACATTTCCTTTTATATTCTGAAACAAAGACAAACAAATATTTCCAACCACTGTCATTCATTTATTCATTTTCTGTACCACTTAATCCAATTCATACTAAATTAAAAATGGCCATAGCCATTATGATATTTGATTACATTTTTACTAATTTTCTGTTGCTCAAAAACCGATTCACCAGCACTTGGATGGCAGAAGACTCACCGATCTGCTTTCTGTACTGATCAACTGGTAATCTCGTTGCGCTGGCATCCTTCTTTCCCATTCTCCTTCCTCCGTCTGACAGGAAATGAAAAGGAAAAAAATAAAACAAACAATCATCTGAGTAGCTGAGAATTTCACAGCTGCGTCTCAGTATTACACCTGATCATTTAGTTTAATCAAATACAGATATAGCTCCCTTCCTGCTGCTGCAGCGAGAGATAACTTGTGAAATATGCAGGAAAGATTCAAGTAATTGCACGATCATATATAGAGAAGAGTAGTCAGTTTTGATCAGGCAGATGGTTTATCTTTCACATACATCTGTTGCGCATAATTAAATTAATTCTCACCACCTTCCATGTGCGTTACATTCTCAGTGTGAGCTTCCTATCAATCTCATTTAGCATGACACCGCCCCCCTTCACACCATGAGTTCTCTTTGATTACTTTGACAGCTCGGAGGTATGATGTAAAAAGAAAAAAGAAAAAAACTAAGAATAAAATAAAACTACATCATGTGCGCGACTACACATATTAAAGGGAATTAATACGAGGCTGTGATCCAAGAATGCATCTGTGTAGAGATGAAACTACATCTGCAGGAAACTTTTTTTTTATTTATCTTTTTACAAGCAGCAAAGTTCTCCGAGTTTGTCTCTTCTATCCATCCAATTTAACCGTTTCTCTGTGATCTCTCTCTGCTCTAAATTCCAGACAGGCTCCTCAACAATTCACTGCATCAAATCGATATTGTAGCCCTTTGTTTAAAATAAAAGTGAATGTGAGTCGAAGGGCAAGCCAGTTCTTTTAGATGATACTCTAATATCTGGTCAGCCCTCTGGCTATAAGGTTTTAAAATAATTAAAAGGAAAACATCAACATATTCTCTTACGTGAATAATACTTAATACTAAATAAATACCTACCATGCCCAAATG
>JAOXYM010000018.1:14090083-14101909 GCA_028567055.1 Leptatherina wallacei
ACGGTACGGTACGGTACGGTACGGTAAAACTTGAAGGACGCCTGAAACCTGATAGTGTTTGGGAAGCAATCTTTCCTCTATCTAGTTTTTAGTGTGCTAACTAGCAATCAATGAAATCAGATTTACGATGTAGAGATGAGACACATGAGCATAAGTCCAAAATACAATGCTAAAAACAATAAAGGGAACACTCCAACAACACATCTTAGATCTTGATGGATGAAATATTCCAGTCAAAAATCGTTATTCATTACATAGTGGAATGTATTGAGAACAAAATAACATAAGAATGATCAATGGAAATCAAAATCATTAACCCATGGGGGTTTGGACTCAAAAATAAAAGTGAAAAGATCAGATCACAGGCTGACCCAACTTCTGTGGAAATTCCTCAAGACACTTCAAAATAAGGTTCAGCAGTATATCTCCTCCATGCTCTCAATACTGTCCTGGGAGACACAGCAAACCTGCCACATTAATGTGCCAACCTGGATGAGCTGCACTAACTGAGCAACTTCCGTGGCTTTCAGACACTGCCTCATGTTACCTCTAGTGGCACTGGCAAACGTGACCAAAAATCTGCCAGAAAGGATGAAGACAGGGAAATGGTCTGTGGCCTCCACCTGCAGGACCTTTCCTTTATCAGGGTTGTCTTGTTATTTGGACCTATCAGCTGCATTTGACCATAACATTCTTCTCAACTGCCTACAAATATACTTTGGACTCTCTGGAACCATCCTCAGATTGTTCCACTCCTACTTGACCACTACTCAGCCCTATGAATTGAGACACCCCTCTCTCCGTATAACCTGAACGTATTAGGAGGCTGGTTTGCTCGTGGCTCCCTGTTTACAAGACACGGGTGTCATACAGATGTTACAATAAAACAGAAAGAAGAGCTGTAACTTACATCCTTGTAACCACAGAGATTAAAATTACGCATATCGTTATATATAACGTTCCCCAAGTATAATCAATTGAAACGTTTATGCAAATTACGACATCGCTACTTTCATTTCCGAAACATGCATAGTGTGGTCAAATGCCAAATTGTGCCATCATGAGTAAACATCTACCTTATCATAAAGTTTTTAACAACAGTTAAACATTTTTAACTTTGTTATTTACGAAAAGGCAACTTTTTTTTACAAGTCTCTTGGCGTCATGTTTGTTTCCTGCGTGAAAACGTAAAACTCCTCCTACCCCTTTGCCGTTGAGTCTGCACCTGAAAAAGTTCTGCTGAAAGGGGTATTCAGTTCACCCTTCCCCTCGCCCCAAAAGAGAATCGAGACACCCCTTCGTCTCTCATGAACGTGCAAAATGGAGGGGAAGGGCTAAGGGGGAGAATTGAGATTGGGCCTAAATCCCCACTATGTTACCTGTGGGGTTCCTCAAGGGTTGGTCCTTGGGTTGACCATGTTTACCATCTACTACATGCTCCCCTTGTGCCACATTGTTCCATGGAATCTCTTCCCACTGCCATGCTGACGATACACATGACAGACCCCACCTCCTCTGCAGCCACATCATCATCCTCCAAGCCAGCGTGGATAAGATAAAGGTGTGGATGACCCCAAACCTTCTTCCGCTAAACAACAACAAAACTGAGCTATATTCATTGCCACTCCACATCAGCTCTGATCCTCCTCTGTCATCGGCATCATCTCTTTCCGGCCAGATCATTCCCCAATCCCCAAAAAGCTCAAGGAACCCCCACTCCACAGCCAGCTATGCCCACCCATCCCCAGAACTAAGTTATGTTCAATGGAGCCTTTCAGGCAGCAGCTCCATGGCTGTGGGATGCCCAGCCGGATTACCTCAGAGCTCCACAGACTGTGGAGTCTTTTTTTTTCTTTTTTTTAACTTTTGTTTTCAAAAGCCTAATAGCCTATGTCTGTATTAGAATATGTTCTTATTGTGATCTTTTATCAGTGTTCTTATTTGCTCTCATTGAGCGCTTTGTGTTTTTATTGTTTTTACCTTGTAGCACTTTCAGATTTTTTAAAAAATATAAAATGATTTATAGATAAAATACATTATTATATCAGTGCATGCATTGTTTATATTCACATTAAATATGGAGAAAGTAAAAAATCACTTAGAATATTAAAACACATTACAACAGATCCCAACACACATTAATTTCTGTGTACCAAATAATCAAAAGTTTTTTTTTTCTCAGTCATTGCCGTCTGCTCCAAAATTATTATTTGCTGCTTCATTGTTTGTATTGATTAGTCAAGTGTGCACTGTTTAACGTCTTGCCTGCCAACTACACTGTTGCCAAGAGAAAGTGTGAACAAACCTCTGCCAGCATCAGCCTCCTCCAGCAACAGCTGTGCCACATATGCTGCTGATCAATATAACCAAACGTGGCCTCCCTGCACCAGGGATAAGGATTGACAGGTATGATTCATCTTTTGTGCCACTGGTGGGAGGTGCAAGTAATAATAAGCAGACATAGATCTTTTCCCTTTGCAGTATGACCACTGGGGATTGTAGGGGTGGGTCGGAGAGATCATTCGCCCCCCAAGGTAACTGGCAGGGTTCCTCACATAACCCCTCACAGTTTTGCTGAGGATTAGAGCAGCATGAAGCCACCAGGGCTGTAATTTGTGGCATTCTGTACACAGAGTGAGCAGCAAAGATGAATGAGAAACGGTCATGGATCATTGGTGCTGTGCCAGTCTCACTGCAACTGAGTATATTTAACAGAGAAAGTGCGGAAGATTCAAGTGATTCATGATGCTTTTAATTGACTTTATAAACTACAGCATTTCAGCATATGATCATCTCATAAAGACAATTCTGTTTGATACATCTCGCTTGCAAAGTAATGATGAAATTTCTCTGCAAGCACCATTAAAGAATTTTGATCATTGCAATGTGGTCTTTTGTTGCAATATGACAGGAGTTCAGCAGCTTGTGTGTGTCACATGTACTGTTGTCTCATGGGCAGAGCTGAAAACATGGGTTATGGAGGACAATAGCTCTATAGAGTGGGTATGATGTCCCTTGATGAAGAGTAATGGCTTGAAACAATATTTCCCCATGGAGTAGGATTGAAATCTGATATGGTTTCATCGCCATGCAATTTGGAGATGTCAGATTAGTTTTGCTCAAGCCACTGTTGTATGAAGGAGCAAAGCACAAACCACGAGAGGAATGGGTAATATGGTTTGGTGGTTTCTTATGGCTGCCATAATATTGTAGATTTTTTCTTGAATATTGGAGATTACCCATAATATTTGAATTAGGTCAAAAGAGTGGGGTTAAAACCTAGTTAACAACATTTTACTAACAAATTATTATGCTATGGAATTTAAAAATGTCTAGATTTTTAATGAAAATGTGTCACATAATTATGTTTCTTACGTTTTAATTATAACATCCACCAAGGCGCGGAGATTATGTTTTCACAGGCATACGTTTGCAACATAGATGACATTTTCAGGAAATCTTCAAAATGGAATAAGGAACAACTGATAAGAGTTTGGGGGTAATCCGGTAATCACTACCTAGATCCAGGAATTTCTTTAAACACTAGATTCGCCAACATTTCAATACCCTACCTCCAACCGCCAGAGGGGGTCATTTTGCCACCCTGCCGACGCAGCATTTAAAAATAATGTTGAAGGTGGCGTTTACAGAGCCAATTTTTTTTCCCTTTTAGAATCTTTTTTTATCAGAGCTCTGGATGTTTCTTGATATTGATTTATTGTATCGCACGTCAAGATCTCAATAATGAACGCATGGTGGGTCATTCTGGCATCAATGCAGCTCCAGTAGAGGACACATGCATTCAGTGCAGCCATGTCCAAAACGTTATAAAACACTGCAAAAGGTCAACTTCTAGTAGCAGCTCGAGATTATTAGTGGATCGGCATCTTGTCAAGGATGTCTTCTACTCCTAACTTGGTCTTACTGTAGTAAGAGGAGCTGATCATTTCTCCCCAATCTTCCTCATTCATTTGTTGGAGCATAGCCAAAGCTTATTCTGCATTCATCCGTCTGCTTTCGTAAATTAGAGGCCCAAGTGCATGGAGCAGTGCAGGGTTACCAGCACCCCAGCATGCTGGAACCCTATTGGTTTTGCTTTGCTTCTTTTTCCTTTCATTATCATTATTATAGACTTCTGCCCAAAAACTGGCTGCCACATATGTCAGCCACTACATGGTGCTAAAGGATTCCTTACTATGGGAAGATAGTTGTGTCATTAAGCGTCTGACTCAAAAAGTAATGCCCACAATCATTGGCAAAAAAAAGTTATAATGGCTTGTCCGAGGTTTGCGCTCTGTAAGTGCTTCTAGTTTTAACAGTAGAATGAATGAAAAGTTTTAATGTTAATATCAAAAGCAATATTTTGAAAACTGGCCATCTGAGCTTGTTGAGCGATTAATGATAAAATGTCTTCAATCAGTGATGCTGACATGGAGTTGTTTAATAATCAGATTAGACATTTAAGGGTTGAGCGATGCACTTAAATCAGACCCATTTTGTGGCAGTCATTGACAAGAACATGACTCTGTTGGAAGCCTCCATCATGCAGACTGTCACGTCTGACAGTTTCCTTTAGTAACCATACTGCTTTGTGCACTGACGTCATTGCTAGAGCAGAAGGGAATGGAGTAAAGAGAAATTCATGCACCGTTTTTATCAACCAATATTTGAAAGCATTCACCCTACTGGAAAAGAAACGGTCAGGAGAGGCTGCAGTATTTGCAATATTAAGAAATTAAACCTCAGGAGATGTCTTTTAAGGGTTAACTCCTGATTCCACAATAAACTTAAAACCAAGCACTGCTGTGTCTGTAGTTGAGGCCATGGCAACAGTTGACACAGCTGCACAGCTGTGGAGATAATTTATTTGTTTACCATGTTTACCAGTCAATTACATTTTAATGTGACTTGCCTAATGTCCACATTCTGTCTTCAGATGTGGTCTGCATAATGACTGTCATAGTAAAACTGTTAAATTATACTGGACCCTAATTGTATCGATGTAAAGCCAACATTACAGCAGCCTTGAGTCTATATCAGGAGAGGGAATGAGTATAATTTGAAGTCTTGGTTGGATTACAGATATTAAAGGTTTCTAATAACGGACAGGATTTGTAGGTAGGAAAATCAAAATAGCAAAGCTGACGCTTGTAAAGACAGAGGAATTGTCCCATTTAATCTTTGTGCCTCAAAACAAAGAGAAAAAATGATGAAGATATAGTGTACTTTTTACAACAACTAGCTGCTCTCCTTTCTATCATGGTGACACATACAGAGCAGCTGCCCCAGTTAGTCATTCTGTCCTGCACACAATCCTTTTAGGAAGAAGTTGTTCAGGGAAAATAAAATATTCCAGTCATTCTTCAGTTGCTGGGGTGTCTTTTAGTCCCAGTGTGATGCCATTCATTACTGCCCTGTCAGAGCTCTCACAACTTGAGGCTCTACAACTAATTGAGGTGACATTTTCCAATACACACACTGCTATGTGCTACAAGCAGTTACAGCCACACACACAAATGTGCAGGGTGCTATATACTGAAACAGTGATATTAAACTTTTAGTGGAAGTTTTGTCCATAAAACTGACTCCTGGTACAGCTGGGTCTAAAATAGGCTCCACAATTTTCCTGTCCTTAAAGACCCACTCCAATCTTTCTTTTTTAGCAACTTTGAAGAGTTCTCAGTGGTCTACAATTTGTAATTATGAAGTTTTTTGCTAAAATCACAAAACCTGGACCATTTTCCAGGACTCTGGTTCTGCAGAGCGCCAGTAGCTCATTAGCAATTCGCCTCTGGGTTGTGGGCGGAGATAATGCTGCTCAGTGCCCTCCCCTGTTAGCGCCAAAGACACCAACCCCCCACCCCGTAGCTGAGAGCTATAGCTCTTCCTGCTAGCTTGCAGCCCCTCACCCCTCCCAACCCAACATTAACAGTGCAACAAAAACTATGGGTAATACAGGAGCGATCTAGCATACAGCTTTGAGCCATATGCAAGCTCAGAGCGGAAATGGATGCATCAGAAAGGTTATAATATTATTTTTGTATTGTCTTGACTTGACTATGTAAGGGTCAATGAGTCTGATAATGTGTTAGTATGTTTTTGGACATGCTTCAAACATTCAGATGTGCCTTTTTGAAGAGTTTTCATTGTGACAATAACTTTATATTACATGAAGATCTAGATGCATTCAGAGAGTGCAGGTCACCGCCAAGCCATAGGGTCAGTCACCTGAGAAAAACCCCAAAAGGCCAAACAGCCCACCTAGTACTCCCTATTTTGAACCTTTTGTATCACCAGATCCAGAATATCAACAATATCTTTGTCAAGCAATGTTGGATTATAACATCTACCATGATGTCATCTTGTAATTGGCCGAGGTAATTACAAGATTTATTTATTTACTGATTTATTTAGTAGAGCTTTAGTTCACAATATTAATGTCTGTGTTTATTATTTCATTCAGTCCTCCACTAAAGTCCATTAAGATAAAAAAATTTAGCTTTTAAAGATAACTATTGATATGCGATTAAAATGTGATTCACAAGACCTGACGGTTTTGGTGAGCTTCATGAAGATGATGTGGACATTTTTTTCATTCAAGATCCTGTATGTTATAAAATCCAGCATGGGTCCATGTCTGCATACCGTCCTTCACAGAATACTTCCACATTATCTGATCCGATACGACGGGTCACTAAAATTGATGAATTGAAGCTAATTGATAAAGGCTGAAGCTTTCGTGGAAATGGTCGTGTGCACAGATTTCCGTCATTACGTTCATTTGATAAATGAGAGCCACTGTCTCTGAGTCTGAGGTTGCATCATTGCCCATGGCATTTGTGACATGTGAAGGTACCATTGATGCAGAGAAGTGTATTGGAATTTTGTAAGGGCATATATCATAGAGGTAGCATTTTTTCCTGGAGGTCTGGGGTTAGCTTCATAGACACAGATGTAAAGTGTAATTTAATTTGGAGTATAGCTTGACATCACACACAATCTTTCTGTGTTGATCTCCAGCCTACCAGCCGGTCCGGCTGCTCTCGAAGTCCTCCCTCCCCTTATAAAAGGCGACAGCCAATGGGAAATGGCAGCACATATTTTCATATTTTTTGTTGAGAAGTTTCCGGATAAAGAAAGGGACATAACTCTGATGACCTTATATTTACGAAGTGGAGAGCACTACGAGAGCTAAAGGAGCTACCATTTTACTTGGAGCTAGTAACATTATAAATTACTTCAGTATGTTACATAAAATGGTGATATTGTTTTGCTCATTGTGTTTGCACTTTCAGTTGCAGATGAGGTGGGGAGCAGAGATAGAGGGAGGCGTGCCTCATGACACACTTTGTTTTGGTCTACAGGCGGTGCAGAACAGTAAACCTTGCAGTGAAATAATTTCATTTTTTGTCCCTTTCACAGTTTTCACAGTTAGCCCATTAGATCTTGAACAGGCAGATTTACTAGCCCACTACTAGAGGAACAGTACGTGCATGTGCGATGCGAGAGCGTCTTCAGGGAGACTGCTGACTGGCTTATCACTCGCTTTTAACTCCTGTCTCAGTGGGCGAGGCCTCTGAACCACGAATACTTAAGGGAATAACATGTAAATGACGATGGATTTCAGCCACTGCATTTATCAAGGCTTGATCATTCGTATGCTGGGACTGGTCAGATACACACGTTTCATGAATCACACGCAGATCCAATCGTAACATCATTCCTGTGATCAGATGTGCGCTCATTTCCACATTTGTTTGATAAATGAGAGCCAGAGTGTGTGTGCTTGACTGACCTGCCCGCAGAACAAATCTGCCTCCTTTTGAAAATGTATAGTGCATCATTAAGAGGAAGAAGATGACCACAGGCTATGGGCAGCCGAAGTCTTGTATTCATCAGTATCCTCGGTTCACAAGTGATTGAAAGGTCTCATTAATAGGAAGCTTGACGTAACACATAGTAAACTTTCATTTCTCCCAGCTTTTTTAAGACTGGTGCTGGCATCACAATCATTCATATTTTCTATACATAATGAGGTTGGTTGGGATGCTGGAAATAATTTCCTTTGTTCTTGTATCTTTTATATCTGGTATTTATACATATCGTATTAACCTAACAATGACTAAATTGTAACATCTTTTAAGTCATCTGTATCCATTCCATACAGAACCTCTCCTTGGGAAAATGGAGCAGCAAAGATTTGACCATCTTTTGTTTGTCCAATTCAATTTGTAGAGCACTTTAAAAACAACACTGTCGACTAAAGTGCTGTACACAGCAAAGGTAAAAACTCATGATAACTCCTTATTAAAAACATTAAGAGGTAAAAGCCAGCATCTCAGGCTGAGTTAAAAGCCAATGAGAAATAATATGTTTAAAAAAAGACTTAAAAAGAGGAAGTGAAAATGATAAACAAAATTGCAAAGGATCATCAGTATTAATGATTTCTTAGTAAAATAAATGAATAAGAAAATAAACACTAATAATAATAATAATAATAATAATAATAATAATAATAATAATAATAATAATAATAATAATAATAATAATAATAATAAGATATGGCACCAAAATCAAACCAGTACAAATAGTTTTTAACTCATTTTATGGGAACATGCTCGTGTCAGATCTGTTGGTTTGTTTGAATTTTTACTACTCTGCAAGCAGTTGGGAAACATTCTTATTGACTGATGGTGCTGAATAATGATTTGATTTGCAGACAGGCATGTACACACACACATTCAAGTACACACAAAAAGGCACACATACATACACATACGCACACACAATGTCCTCAAAACCTGGGAGACATTGCACATGAAAGGTGCTCGACATCAGAGGGAGTCAAATTGGCCTTGGCTGGGAGGATTGGTCCAATCAACCTCCAACCGTATAATTAGTAATTAGATTGGGATTAGAGTCAACTCAGAGTGGTGGAGCGTGGCCAATTCAAATCAGCATATGAAATGTGATTAAATTAATAAGAGAAAAATTGAAATATTAATGTCCCTTTTTTCCACTGGGTTTCTTTTTGATTGGTTTGAACTTTGGTTAATTATGGACTCACATAGAGTGAATGACTGCTGACTATTTTTATTAAGTTTGTTTCATTGTGTATTGCACTAGACTTTGTCCAAAACAACATCCCTCCAGAATTCATTGAAATAGACTAATTCAATAATAATTGTATTAACAAACAAAACAGATAGGCTGTTAAATTGTCATGTTGTTTGGTTTTTATTGATTCGGTTATTTGTCTTTGAATTAGCTTTCAGGTTTCTTTTATTTCTTTTCTTCTGTCACCTCTGAATCAGCTTGTATTGTTTAATCAATCCTTTATTGGGAGAAGGACCATTTGATCACTGCCCTCTCATGCCACTCCATAAAATCATAGAACCCCCAGACCTCCTCACTAATCATCAAAGATGCGGCTACATTTAATTGAGATTAGCTTTCAACATAAAATAAGAAGAAACATTTAGTACTGATCAGTTACTACTGTTATTATTTTAGAGAAAAGTAACCAAGTTTTAAAGACTTGTAATATTCTTGAGTATCACAATAACATTCTTCTCTATATGGTTGAAATTAGGAATTTCAATGAGACCCTAATAAAAGGATAACCACATTTTTTTAGTAGAATAAAATCTCATAGCCCTATATTTTTGTCCTTTAGATATTTTACTTCATAATGGAGTCTCACCTGTAAACACAAGTCAAATAAAAAATACAGATGGCTAAGAAAAGAACCAAGTTCTCTTAGCTGAGAAGATTGTACAATAAAGTAATCTTTTTGCCCATTTCTGGAGCAAAAAAAAAAAAAAGGAAAAAATTCAGAAGAAATCTCTCTCCAGCCCATTATAGACAGGAAACAGCAGGGTACCACTGCTGTCTGAAGAACTTGAGGGCCTGTCCTTCCCTGAGTGGCATGTTTCAGAAAACTCCTTTTTAAATGTTAAGTTTCATGAAGTTTTCCCAAAGTGAAGGAGGTCAGTTTTTGGGCTCATGGCCATGAAATTGGAGCACATGCATGTTGTAAAAATAGACATGGTGAATGTGCTCCTTTTGATTTAAACTCTTCTCTCTTAGGCATTTTACAATCAGCTCCCTTTCAGTTCTTTAGTAACCATTATGCCAAGAGAGTGCCAAGAGAATGACCATTTGTGTCAAAAGTTTCCTGCATGATTACTGCTTAGGCATTAAAATGATTAATTCTAAACAATAAGCCTGTCATGATTTGATCTTGATTTTTTTTTTTTAAAGATTGAATAAGTGTGGTGATCAAACTTGACAACCATTCATTTAGAAAGTGTAGGTTTTTATCCTTACTTATTATGGGCTAATTTAAAATTTGTCCAATTTCTGGTATTTAAACTTCACTGATCAATTTAGTTTGAATGAGAATAAAATATTTGAGCCTGTTCCTTTTGAGACCCTCTACAGTTGTGTCATCATTTTTACAGAATTAAAAGATAAATTATTTATTATAAAACTTGCTGTTCTGTTATATTTGGGTATGAACCTGAGTAAGACATTGTGTTGTGAGCTTTTCAGCATGTATGAAAGATTTAGTTCCAGCGAGCCATGAAAGAAGGCAAAAAGTTAAATATTAAAGAGATAGAAAAGCGTTATTGTAACATGTGCTGCTGTTGTGTTGGGTTATGTTCAACTTCAACAACCAGCAGCCAGGTGTGTTTTACAGAAAACAACAATTAGGACTGATTCCTTTGATAGTGGAATCAGCACAAAAGCACAAGAATAGAAATTATCAGGAAGAGGGAGAGAAATGGACTATGCAAATATGCAAATAAATGTTGGTCATGTTTGACATCTCTAGCTGTTATTGGATGAGTTGCTCGGCCGCCAGGAGTTAAATCACACAGCTAATGTTTAGTCCAGCCACAGGTACTAAAGGATTATCCTCCTGGGTGCCATGCAATAACATTAAATGGTGTGCAGACACTACTGAGTTATAGTCAGTCATGAGATGGCAAGACGGGCAAGAAATTGGGCAAAAGTTATATAATTCTCAACTCTCCACCACAAGCTAGGTATCAGAGTGCAGCAACCAACCTATAATTCACAATGGCAATACAAGATGCCCCCTATTTAAAGTTATTGAGAAGTGAGACTGTAGATCTCTAAAACATTTTTTGTGAATCCAGCTTTAGAGTTTCAGACTCAATGATACAGACTGTGTAATCAGCAGAAATCATGAGCTATTCTCCAAAAGGGAAACAGATATGTTTTTTCAGATGATAATGGATTAGATTTATATTGTACTTTTTATTTCTAGTAGCGCTCAAAGCGCTTAGATTGGATCCACTCCTCATCCATACCTGGTGATGGTAAGCTATATTTGTAGCCACAGCTACCTTGGGGCAGACTGACGGATATGTGGCAGTGAGCCAATCCGCACCAACGGCCTCTCCACCGAGACATTTATACATCAATGACTGGAGGCAAGGACTGGGGGAGTGGGATTAGAACTGCCAACCTTGGTCATTGGATGACCTGCTCTACCACCTAAGCCACTGCCACCTTTTTTATAAACCTTGTCCTGTCCAGCATCATGATAGTAGAATGATGGTCCAGGTGAACAAGGAGGATTTTATGACTGCTTGCATTTTGATAAGAATGTATTAACATGAACTTATGAAAGTATTCTCAAAAACTTAGCAACAGTTTCCATCAGTTTGTTATTTCAGCTCTGTCATACCGTCCATTTGTGCAAAACATAGCCCACCACTATCTAATAGATAGATAGATAGATAGATAGATAGATAGATAGATAGATAGATAGATAGATAGATAGATAGATAGATA
>JAOXYM010000018.1:14136806-14153734 GCA_028567055.1 Leptatherina wallacei
GTGTGTGTGTGTGTGTGTGTGTGTGTGTGTGTGTGTGTGTGTGTGTGTGTGTGTGTGTGTGTGTGTGTGTGTGAAATTATATATATTGAAACTGTCTCTAGTCATGGACTGCTACTACTAAAATGAGCTGGAACAATCTGGGACCCTATGGACTCATAGAAATGACTGAATGTGGACTATGACTGTGACTATGTGATAGAAAGCAGAGAGTGATGAAACATGGAGGTCCATGCCGGAATGACAAGTGTAAAGAGAAGTTGATGTGGTCCACCATTAGCAGAGAGAAACAGACAGACAGACAGGGAGCAAAAGAAACTGCCAATGCCACCACTGCCAGCAGACAAATCTGCCATCAAGACCGGAGGTTGTAAAAATATGATGGCTAAAAGCTAATGTCAGAAGTTATGTGGAGCTGTCATCTGCTATTAGAGAGGATTATTGCCACCGTCTTGATTCGATGAAGGACAGGGTGAAAGAGAAGCATAGCAAGGGGAGACATGACAGAGAGCATACAGAAAGGTCTTGCTGACAGGAGACTGCTCAAAATTGAAAAATGAAGAGCAAAAGATATTTTTAATGTTTGGATTTCCTGAAGACATTTAAAATGTCTAAATGATGAGGAAGTTTCACAGAACCCAAGTGGTGACAGGCTGACAACTGCAGCACATAAACTTTAAACTGCACTGATCAACACTCGTGGCTGACGGCTCTGTGCTCTTAATAACTGTCATAGGACATCAGAGAGAAACTAAGTGATTGCTGGTAATAAGATCCTTAAGTTCTAATGGTGTCCTAACCAGTCCCAGAACTCAAGTTTTATCCCCCTAAAGCATATAAATAATCAGGCAAGAGAGGATTCTATCAACTGCAACAGAGTGGAGAAAAAGATTATTATCTTCAAAGTACTTCCAGAGGTACATGATTGGTTATACAGCATGACTCTATAAGTCAATGCACAGCTTGATAACGTTTTTATGCCTTAGCAGCATTTTAACAGCTTGAAATGAATGTAAAAGCAATCTGTCATGATTCTTTTTTAACTTTTAACACCTGCAACATCATGAATTTCGCCGAAAGATAACATCATCTCGTATCTGTTCCTGATGTGCAATGAACTGGGCGGTATTTGGAATCTTTGTTTCCAGTCAACCCCTAATTTATTCCCACTTATCTCATAGATAAAAAGGAAAGTCCTGTTTTATCCAGAAAGTTTTCTGAAAAATCCCAAAGGCAGTTCTGACATGTCAAACACAGCATTTCACTAAACAATTACATTTCAGAAAACACATTTCTCGAAACAAACAAAACAGCAAATTGAAAAAACAAAAAAACAAAACAGGAGCACAATGGAATTTTAAAAAACTGCACTCCAAAAACTGTTGTGAAAAAAAAAAAATTTTTCCTTTTTTTTCTGACGCGCTTTGTTTTACTTTTCATTTTACATTTGATGGTGTGTGTTTGTCCAAAGTCTACGCATCACTCAGGGCCACGGACATTCCTTAATATTTCAACATGTTTTACCAACAAACAAATAAATTTGTATACAAATACAATACACAGCATCCAAACTATTTTTCCAGCTTTTTATTCAATGATAATTTACATTATCTATAATCACATCTTTTTCCATAAAGCTGTAGATAAGCCAAAGTATGAACTGTGGAATATTCAAAAACCCGATCATGCAATCTTTGTTTTATTGTGTGTCCTCTAAAATAGCTTTGTTTTGGTTGACATTGAAAAAAAAATGTAATTGTTTCTCCTACACATCATTGCTGCAGCACACCCGGCTCCAGTTTGTTTACAATATTTTCCTTTTTAACTTTTTTCTTATTGATCTTTTTTCTTTGTTTTAAGGTTTGTTTGTTTTTTTCTGTGTTGAGTTTTTTTTTTTCTTTCAATCAAAAATGGAAAAGTACCAGACAGCTGCTCATTCTTTAAGGTGTGACAAACTTGCCACCGGGGAGGTTTTATGCAAATGTTTACCATGTTTATGTAGATTATGTCCAACTACAAATGAAGTATTTTTAGGCAAAGGCAGTATCTTCTGAGGGAGATAATTAATCTATTTGGTGTAAAGATCTTTTACATGCACAAAAAAAACAGATTGAAGGCAAATTTAAATCTCATATATCATCATACCTCTAAACAATGAAATATAACGTGTTAGTTACTGTGTACTGTGTACGACCTAACTCATTTCCCCCCCTTTTTGTACAAAGTGTCCATTTAATGTGTCATCATTTTTACTGTTACATGATCCACAAATGTAATTCTGAAATGACAACATGACTCGTACTGTTCATTAGAGAGCTTACATGAATATTTGCCTCAAGTTTCATCAACAATGCAATATCATACAGTAGAAACCAATTACATTCCCCAATTCAAAGAATTGATTATCCTTGAACTAGTCTTTAATGAAGTCATATCTTGTACTTTGATTCATTGTGGTGAGACCCTACAAAGGACGAGTTTTAATTGAATCTCATTTACTATTCTGTTGCTTCCACCAAAGCTGCAAATGCAGCACTTTTCTCTCCATGACCGACTGCATGTCCATCAGTATCACAGCCACATTTTTGTACCAGCAAATACATAAAAATGACAGTAAATCTGCTAAAGGTCTAAGGCGAGAGCTTCATAAAGTAAATCGGCAGCTTTATGCCTGTTGTGCAGAAGTGCTGAGGCTAAAGGGGGTTTGGGGGCATTAAATCTGAAAGGGTGCTGCTCCTAAGTGAAGAAGGGTGCATCAATCACATCAGTGTATGTAAATGACACACAAAGCCATGAGGGGTGTGAATGGGAAGTTTAAAACGAGAGCTGTAAAGTTAATTAATAATGGCAGCTGCGTATTACTGTAGTACAGTAGAGAAAATAGTGTACACACATATAACACATAGAAACACAAGCAGCACACTGTCATCTGTCAGATCGCATTTGATTATTATCCTCCATTCCTTGACACACACACACATGGTTGTGTTGTTGACATCTGCAGCTCGGTGTGTGTGTGTGTGTGTGTGGACAGACAGGAGCTCGGAGGCATCAGCGAGTGTGCTGTGAAGTCTTCCACCAAGACTGCTTCTGATAGTTATGTTAATGGGTCACATATGGGTGTGACAAATGAACTTTGAAGTGACACAAACAACTGATAAGAGTTACTTGTGGTGTGGATGTCATCGTGACTGAATACATGTCAGGAAATCTGGGCCTTACAGGCTGTTTGATAACATGTTAAAAATACAGCAAATCCATTTAACCCATTCTGGCATTTGGGAGAAATTGTAAAATTCTGACATGGTTACAAAGAAAACATCCACTCAGAATTTGGGGTCCACAGAAAAGCAAAATAAAAATCTCAACTCAACATAAACCTCTATCTCATTGCCCTTCAAATGAATGAATTGATTTTTACACACTGTCATTTTTGTAGATATTTTACTTTATTTGTTTTTTCTCCACTGAAGAATGTCCATGCTCCACTTTACATGGCCTGTGGCTACCAAATATATCCTGCTGCTGATCAGCTGAGCCCATCGGATGTTGTGTCGCACATGTCGGATAACTTACCGATAAGGCTTTCCTTTTACATAGTTTGGAAAAGTGGCAAGTGTTTGTGTTTTTCAAAGCTTTTCAATCATTTTCACTGTCTTGCTGATGATCGGTTTCCAGATAAGAATCAGGCGCAGCGGCTCAGCAACAGCATACAACGACACCATGCATGCAGTCGTGTGCAGCAACATGAATGTTCTTCAGATGAGAGAATAATGACAAAGTGAACAACTGTTTGACACAAAATTGATGCAATGTGAAAATCACAGTAAATGCATGATCACTATCCAACATATTTTATAAGGGAACATTGTGTTTTTGGATGCTAAATGCATAATATCATATATCAGTGTATAAACATTTCCCACTCACTCTTGTAGTTAGAGAAAATTGTGTTGCTTTCAGAAATGTTCAAATCTCCTCTAAGCGAGGATCTGTCTTCAGCATGTTTCGAGTTGATTGACATGACATTTCCATAGTACATACTAAATAATTACTAATATATTTTTAAAAGATCCCTTCTGTTTTACCTATATAAGGATGATACAGTAGTTAACAGAGTACATATAGTGTCCACCCTGAGAAGTTTGGGGGGTTTTATACGTTGGTGATTGCAAACAGAGTGGAGATGGAAATGTAATGCTTCTGTTTGCTGTGAGAGTCACATCTGAATAATGCACCCAAATAGTGAGCCATAAAAATCAGTCCCTGTATCTTAACAGAGCATTTGCATGATTTATGCATTATTAGTCCTTGAATGCATCCGGATTTCCACTGCTCTCTAAATGGCCACACATTCTGGATCTTGTTACCTGGAAGGGAAGCTGCTTATTGTGCAGTGCAGTGCCCCATCTTACCTGAAAACAGAATGTAATTAATTCATAACTTGTTTGAGTGCAGTAGTTCTATTAAAAAAAGCTATTAACAACAGTGCTTTGGTGGAGTTTTGTGCAAAAAATCCTGCATAATCATTCATTTCTAATGAACTGAGCATGACTTCACCAACTCTCCGCTTCAGCACCTTTACATGCAGCAAAACATGCACTGCAGCATTCTGTTTCCTAACCCTGCATCCTCCACCATGTGCCTTCAAGCTTGTTAACTAGAACAATAGCCATGCTGACAAGTAGGCTACAACAAATATCTGCAGGATTTTCTGTAAAAACAATTACATATTTTAAAGCAACACGCCTGTTGCAAGGCAAATCAAAAGCTTTTTTCCTGTATCTCACTTGAACTAGAAAGTGCACACAATCTGAAAGACATCAATAAGATCTGATGATGTGTGAAGAGAAATCGAAGACAGCTGGATGGGGTGAGCAATGATCTTTGAAGTGTACTTGAAGCAAGGAGTCTGAACTAGTTTGGTTTTTCTTACAAGGTGATTAAGGTTGCCATATCTCCAATGCTTGGGGCAGGAAATAGATTTTTTTATTTATTTTTTTTACACGGTCATCAAAAAGAAGCCTTTATAATCAACAAAACTTTTTCTATTCGAGCAAACTTCAATGTAAAGAACTCCATCAAAGGACTACTTAGAGCCAAGCCTAAGGCAATGCTTTATATTTCACAATGTCGAGCACTTTTCCATCCAACAAAACCATCACAGCTCACAAGGTGCAGTTATGCAAAGATTTTATTAATGTTTTTGACTCTGATATCTTCAAGCAACAGCTTAGAAATTAAATAAAATAAGTTGAATCAGACAAAAAAGAAGTAAAGTGCAACACCATTTGTCCTCAATGCGCTTGCATCCGTTTTTTTGGTCGTGCTCGGGTAAAAGGGAGTGATGTTCCCCCATAGACAGTTGATACTGACCTTGTACATGAAAATCAGACCTGGAAAGAAAGAGCACACGGAGAGCAGGTGAAAGCAAGAGAGTCAGTAAAAGAAGAAGCGACTAAATGTGTGTATTTGTGTGTCTGCAGATGTCTACAGTACATGTCTCTGCCTGTTTGTCTGTCTTGTCTGTGACAAGTGTCTGGTGTGACTGCAGCACCTCTGTGTACATGTGTGGATGAGACGGGTGTGTGTCTGCCGCTCCGTGCGCATATGCGTGTGAACGTGTGTGAGTGAAGCAGAAATGAAAGGCAGGAGTCCCATCTGTTGTGGTGTAATGACTGTGCTATTTGGAGGCAGGAAAGGTTTGGTGTGGGAGCAGCTGGTACCTCGCCCGGTGACCTTTTAGCATTCCTCCTCTCACCATCTGACAGATGTGTCAACTCGATTATTTCAAAAGGCCCTGAATAAATAAGCGATTGTGAGAGAGCGCCGCCCGCAAAGCCAAAGAGTGGACGGGTTGCTCCACACACGTTCATATAGGTGGTAGTGGAAGCGGGATGAAATAGGCCTGCAAGCACGCCAACACACTGTTAATAGTTGCAAAGGCAAGGACCGACACTGGCACATGCACAGCCAACAGCACAATTGAATCTTCCTCCAGTGAACAAACTAAATCATCACAGAGGTGAGCTGACGCCTCACCCCTTGTTGTTGCATCGCTTATTTCCTACTTCACTCGCTTTTCTCCACACTCTCTTTCTTTTCCTATCATCTGCTAAATAGCTGTTGAGCCGCTGGTATGAGGCTTGGTAAAAGGGGTACAATGGGGGTGAATTGAATGCCATTGTGTCTCGGGTGCCCTTGGAGCACCGCCATTAGCTGAGTATGTGAGGCGGAGGAGGGGGAGGAGGGACGGAAGGGCTGGGTGGTGGGGGGGCCTCAGGTGTTGCTGGGAGGCCGCCGATGGACTCTCATTCCCTAGTGGAAGACGCAGCGGACGGAGGGGGATAGGAGTCTGTTGTGCATACAGAATGTGTGTATGTGTGTGTGTCTGAATGACTGTGTGCAGATGGGCGGGGGGCTAATTGACTCACTGAGTGATTGGGGGACTGTGAAGAGGCGACCGCAATCAGACCTGCCCTGATAGAGTTTGATGCCTCCCTAAATAGTTTTCAAATGGAGGAGCAGGTGCTGTTTTTCCGATGCAATCCCCACTGCCCGGGTGTATAAAAGAAGAAAGTGTGTGGTTGTATATAAGCGTGTCAGTACACGTGCACAAACAAGACCGTGTCCAGGTTACTGTGTGTGGGTTTGTGTCATTATATGACTGTTTCTTCATTAAACTAATCCGAGTTGCATCTTTTCTTTCAACTTTATTTGCATTTAAGTTGTCCCTCCTTTTACATTTAGAATCTCACACAAAACAAAGAATTCTCATTAAATCACAGATCCAAACACAGAAAAAAGGTAAAAGATGACAAAAGAAATTGAATTTGTGTGAGGGAGAGGTGAGGGAATACAGATGAGGGATAAATCCCACAGGGGAGCCTCGGTTACCTCAGAATTCAATTTTGTTGGGTAAAATTGAAGAAAAGCCCTTCATTTTGTCCACTCCTCTGTGTTATGAATGACTTGAGTTGAAAATCCTCCAATGCTCTTGAGCAAAACCCTTGGGATTTTAACCAGCCTTGGACCAGCCATCTCTCAGCAAGTGTGAAATCAGCTTCATCAAATCATGTCCAGTCGTCTTGATTTTACCCAGTGGATTGAAACCAGTTTGAGCTAGTTACTGGGATGTCATGCTTTGAGATGTGTAGAGGCAAATATGGAAAAGTCCATTCTCTGCCTGTTGTATTACCTTGTTTTACATCAACTTTGCTATTTGATTATAATATGATGAACTGAATAATTCAACAAGTGCTAAGAAAAAATTGATTATTCTGGATTAATTTATGACAGCTCTACTGGAGCTGCTGTAACACTCAGAGAGCTCAGAAAAGCCCATCTGTAGCTTTTTTTGACAGTCCAAACTGATGTCAACCCAGCCTTAGCACTGATGCAAAATTAACGTCAGGGCTTTTCCCTGCTGGGTCACGACCACGCACCATAACTGTGGCCGTGCCTGGACTTCTGTCTCAGTGCTTCTGTCAACACAGCAAGTAATCCCCATCTATCATCTCCATTGATCTCCATTAATGACAGATGGTCGTTATGGGTGGGGGAGACAGATTGCTTCAGCACAGCATGGCTTCTCAGGAAGATTCAGGCATCACAGGCTGTGTGTGTGTGTTCTCTGGGTGAACTGGAATATCTGATATCTTATTTTGTCTGATAAACAAAAGCTTACATCTGTTTTGCTTTAGAGAAAAAAACAAAGCTAATTCATAATTTGGAACATTCAGTCTGTAACCATGGACACGGAGTAAATGTTATGTTACTGTGTCACGGATGTTGAACAATATCATCAAACTCAATGTAAAATTACATCCATACTAATCCATATGTAATGTTATTTATTTGTTTATTTATTATGGGTATGCTATTCATATCAGTATCTCACTTGTTCAATGTTTATGGGATTATCAAAGAGGAACATCTGTTAGACTTGGGAAAAAAAGCTACGTTTTAGACACCTAAAATCCCATTAGAGAATCTGGGTCGCTAACCCATTCACTCATGTAATGTGCCTAGACACTATCCAGATGCGTAGCATTTGGAAGGAGGAGAAGATACTCTCTTTCCTCTTTAACATTTTGCTTTATTGTTGCATTTTATATGGAGCACTTTACAGAAACACAGTACGCTGATGTGCAAGCCATGTGTGTGTGTCACTGTTTTCACTGCTGTTTTATATGCAGTGGGACTTTTAGCTGGGACTTACCAGTTTTTGTACTTATTGCACTGACGTCCATGAAATTCTTTTGAATTCTTGGCTGTATTCACAAACCGTCTGAGGATACCTTCAGAGAGCTCCTAACATAACTATTAAAAATCCCAGCAAGGACAATTTTCTATGGAGGGATATGAAAACACTCAAAGCAAGGAGGAACAGAATTTTAACCAACTTTTGTTGAGGTGGTAATGTGAATTTTTATGTAACCATCCATCTTCTGCCGCTTATCTGGAATCGGGTCGCGGGGGCAGCAGCCTATGCAGGGAAGGCCAGACTTCCCTTTTCCCAGCCACATTAGCCAGCTCATCCGGGGGGATCCCAAGGCACTCCAAGGCCAGCCGAGAGATATAATCCCTCCAGCGTGTCCTGGGTCTTCCCCGGGGCCTCCTCCCGTTGGGACGTTCCAGAAATACCTCCCCAAGGAGGCGTTAGGAGGCATCCTGACCTGATGCCCGAGCCACCTCATCTGGCTCCTCTCGATGCGGAGGAGCAGCGGTTCTACTCTGAGCCCCTCCAGGACGACCGAGCTGTCACCCTATCTCTAAGGGAGAGCCCGGCCACCTTGCGAAGGAAACTCATTTCGGCCGCTTGTATTCGCGATCTCATTCTCGTTACCATGGGTGAGGGTAGGAATGTAGAACGACCAGTAAATTGAGAGCTTTGCCTTTTGGATCAGCTCCTTCTTCACCACGACAGACCGATGCAGAGTCCGCATCACTGCAGACGCCGCACCAATCCGTCTATCGATCCATCCTTCCCTCACTCGTGAACAAGACCCCGAGATACTTGAACTCCTTCACTTGGGGCAGGACCTCATTTCCAACCCAGAGGATATACTCCACCTGTTTTATATATGTTCACTGTAAATCAGTGAACAAGAAAGCCTGCTAACATTAGCTTGATTAATTGAGGACTGTGAAATATTTTTTGTTTGTTTTTATTTGCTGAATATTTGTTTAGTGATCATGTTGATTTTGTGCATAATTTTGTTGGGTGTGAGATATTAGAACATCTGATTAGATCAAGCACAAACATCATCCCTGAAGGATCTAATCTGTGGTGTTCCATTAACTCACTGTCGATCAGCTTTTAGCGAATATTTGTTCTCTTTCTGTTTCCGTCATTTTCACCTCTGCTTAAGTATCTCTTAATCCTCTTAAAAGCCCTCATCTGTACTCCTTGTAGAGGCTTGATATCCAGCCCCATCATTTCACATGTTAAGGTGTTCTTGGGCAAGCTAATCCCCAAACTGTCCCCAAATGTATCATAAATGAGTGCATGTGAGCACTATTTAAAACATTTCTCTTTCATCATCTCTTCGATCATTCGATGCTTTCAGGCTGCAGGAATTTTTTCATATTTCATATTACTTTCAGAGGCAGGTTCACCTCATCTTTGTGATTATATCACAACGTTTAATGAGCATATATGTTCCAATGAAAATACAATGTGAATTTAACTTGTCTCCAGAGTAAAAGCTACCGAAGAAAAAACCTTACTCATATATCATCCTTCAGGGCGTTCTCCAACTGTCTGGCCCAAAAAGGGCTTTTTTCCAGAAATGATCAACAATCAGCACGCATATTTCATGAGTTTCATCTAGATTATTTAAGTCATTTTTGGGAGACACATAACATGCACTATATACAGGATATTTAATAATAATAATTAAAAACAGTCATCACAGTCCTAAGGTTGGTATTTTTGAACAGGTTGAGATCCTGGCAAGTCAGAGAGGCTTATATAACATGTTTTGTTATTCATGTGGAGCCTTTATTCACAGCTTGTCAATGGCAATTAAAACAGTTATGTGTTTCAGGTCACACAACAGTGAGGGGATTTCTTTTTGTTTATTAACTGCAACCCTTGAAAGACCTCTTATTAGCTGTGTGTGATTTATTCATAAGACTATGGATCTGCATAAAGCCACGTCAATGCAGCAGTCCAGCTCGCAGAGGTCAATAACTGGTCGATGACCAGTGTGCTTACAAGGGAATTATTCATCATTCTTTTGACTGTTTGAACACCGTCATGTCAGTGGACATCAATATTAAGCTTCAGTTCCCGCTCTTATTAAGGTGAATGTAGTTGATGAGCTGTCATTATGTTGGTAGTTACTTGATGCCTTAGCAGATTTTTCTGGTCATAAGGTTGGTTTAATCAATGACTTTGTCCTGTGGGAACATAGACAGTCTGTCCAAAGAAAAGTCACAAACATACATGAATGTGAATATCAATAAAGATCTAATTTAATGCACAACTTGTCATAATTAAACTTCCTGTGTATAACACTTAGGGGTAATAATTATAGCTGTTTTCATTAGTGCATATTTGTGTTAAGATTATAATTGCTGTGTTTTTATTACAATAGAATTAACAATTTATATTTGTGAATGGTACAGGACCAAACAGCTGGATGTACCAGTTCCCACAAATTTGGAAAATTTGTTGGTCTTTTTACAGGATATAGTGATGGATGCAGAAACCTTCTCAACACCCACATTTATGTGGGTAGAAAGTTCATGCTGGATCCAGCTTGGCCTCCCTTCCATTATCTATATTCAGGCTGCCTGAAATACAACCTAGATTTCTCAACCTTGTTCTTCAGTGCAGCGGCAATAACATATATATTTCAAAACAGTCAATAGGGGCATGGTGGGGCTAAAATCACAGTGCTGTCCCAATCTAAACCAAGCACCATTGTTATCCAAGATGTGAAAAGCCTGCAACCTTATTGGGTCCCATTGGTCTCCAGCAGCCAATGTGGCCTCTTGGATCCAGCACCAGCTCCGTGATTTAGATGAGACCATAAAATTCTAAATGGAGATGGGAGGCTAGTTGCTTAATTGACCTTTATTGGGATTTCTGCTTCATTTGAAGACTGGATATTAAATTAACATGATAATTCAGGCCCAGCATGTTAATGCCACTCATGCTCCCCCTTGGCCTCCACATTTTAATATCACCCTGTAACTTTTATGGCTTCCATTGATTTAACACTGCTTTTTATTAACTGCCCTTAATTTTCCATATTGGCACACACTTAAACAAAGAAGGTTTTATTCCAATTGAGCAGTGCACTGTTCCAGGATTGAGGGTTTATGAGGCCATTTCTATTAAAAACCTCCCCTATTTTCACTGTGACATATACAGGCTGTAACATGGAGATGAAATCTAATATGTATGGGGGAGCCCTGGGATTTGTTATTGGGGCAGTGGCAGCAGTAGTCCTGGCTGTCAGAGAAGTGGTGATGATAGTGTTTTTATCTAAACATTGGCAATAATATTTAGCACAAAAATAATTAGAAAACGCAATTTTCCATTCATAATTTATTTTAAAAGAACCCAATATAAAATATACTCCTGATACTGCAACAAATGAGTGGCAGCCACTCGGATCCACAGAGGTTCAGGAGTGTTCATAAATACTACAGCCACACTGTAAAAGAGTAATGCAACTGTTAACTACTGCTTTTAGGTTGTTTATTTGGATTGATAGAACATTTTAGCTCATAGATTCTTCAAATATGTCAAGAAGCTCAACAAAAGTTGGTAAAACCGATAGTAAAACAACTCACCTATGCTGACTTGTGTTTATAATACTTAATTTTGACAGTCATCTACATGCTTTATACAAGGAAGCAGAGAGAGTGCTACTGTCCCCTTGTGGTGGTAATGTGAATTTCTTAAAAGTAATGAGATTGTCTGCATCTGGAGGCAATGCAGGAAGAGAATCCTGATTTCAAGGACAGAGGACTGAAATGAAGAAAGATCAAAGCCTGGGGAATGACATTCGATGGTGGAAAATTTGGTCATCATGGTGGCTTCAGGTAGAAGAGTCTGAACCTGGAACATCCACATAACATTGACAAGTGCATAGCTTTCACTTCAGGGTTTCATCGCTGCATTGCCATTGTCCATTTGTAGATGCAATGATGTGCAATGCAACAATTTGCATTAAATTCTAACCTCTTAAAGATAAAAATGTTTTATTTTGGTAAAAAGTAACTGAGAGGACAATTATTAATTTTAGAGGATGCCATTTTACAACTCTTTACAATTACACTTGTACAGTCTCACAAAAAGCCAATAACCCACCAGCACATTAGAGGTGAATTGCTTCCTGGATGCAGGCCCTTTTTCCCTCTCCTAAGTGGACGCATTATCATTTGTCTGTTGCAAAAAAAGAGAAGCCAAAGAATATGAATATGCGTTTACATCTGCCTGCCATTAATATGCATGCCTGAATCCACATCTCAACACAAAGCCAATTTTCTGGCCATCTGTGGGATGGCTGGCAGAGGTAATGAATATTCTTTATGAATATGTTTTATTTTGTGAGGTGGCGATACATCATGAGCATGCCGTTATCTTTCCCTCTTCTAACTCCATCTCTGCCTCTCCGAGGTGTTGGAAACCGTCACTGCAAACTTGATGAGTTTAATTAGACTGAAAAGAGGGGGGATGGATGGTTACATGGATGGACAGATGGAGAGAAGGCTGGGTGGAAAGAATGAAAAAATACCTTTTATTGCACATTCTCCTTCTTTCTCTAATAGGAGCCTTAATAAACCACACACCTGCTCTGAATGGAGATGCCTGGGAGAGAAATATGGTTGAAGCTAATAGCTATCATGACTTCTGCAGTAACTGCTCTGCAGTCCTGACGTTCACTTATTTACCAAAGTTATGAAGAGGGACACCTACAAAACTTAGGTTTATCATGATTTCTGTTTGACTGGATACACAAGCAATTTCTTTTTACAAGGTTAGGTACAAATACCTAAAATGTCTTGAAGTTTCAGAATCCTAGGTGTCAGTGTGTGTATGCTGAAGCTTATTATGAGATGTTAAAATAACATGTTTTACTCCACTAAAACAGTGAAATCTATTTAATAATTCTCTGACATATGCTAAATTGAATTGTGTTACCTAATTATGGCGCATACACTTTTAAGATGACGGCTTAACCCGTAGGAATCGGGAGGTGGATTGTAGGATATCTCAACCCGTAGGCAACTTCATATGTCACGTTGATGATTTAGACATCAGTGACAGTATTACTGTTGCTCCCGTGTCTCTGGGGGTTTGGCACAGTCCATTGGCAAGTCGTGTCCTTTAATGATTTATGATTGAAGTTCGCTCGTGAAGTCCCCAGAGGATCCCCCAGAGCGAGAGGCGCAGGGAGTGACCAGTTTTATGGCAGTACTGGGAATCAATTATGCTAATGGTGGCTAATGAATGCACTTGAGGGAACTGCTCCCCAGCACTCAAGGGCCATTTTTTCCCATTTGCATATTGATGGCAGAAGGACAGTGGCCACTTTCATCTGGTTGTGATGAAGCACTGTAGAAATGGGTTTCTGAGTGTTCTTTTTAATCTTGCTTCACCTCACTTGCATCTTTTTTTCACTGATTTTCTCTATTTAAAGGGATACCATGTAACTTTTGACCCAAATATTAGCCCAATTTGAGTAATAATGGATGATTTCTGGGGTCAATATACAGTGCTTGATGAGTGTTGGCGCTCCGAGGCAGCTGCCCTCTTCACAACCCGGACATTGTAACTTTACAGGAGTGGATCCGGCACTCGTGGGATCATGTGACCTGGAGCGCTTTGCTTTACACTCCCCCTCTATAAACACAGAGGGCTCTGTTTTGTGCTACTTTTTCCTCCTCTTCGATCTAAAGTTTACCATGGCCGAACAAAATAAGAAGGTGAAAATGGTATCAAAAAAGGTCAGAAAGCGAAAGCAGGACAGGGATCGCTCCAGAGGTGCCTGTTGTGCAAACGTACCAAAATGTGATGAACTTTTCCACATCTTTCAGCCAGCATTTATTCAAAACAACAGCAGTAAGTGCTTGATGAGCTGCAGAACATTGCAGTACATGTCTGTCTAAATGTGGCTATTGAAGCTAATTGGCTACAGACCAAAGCTAAGGTGACTCCCTAAACCTTTTCGTGCAAATGATAAGGGTTTTCATGCAATGAATGCATTTCATATAAATCATGTAAATATCAAAGAAGTAACAGAACGATTAGCAACTGGCTTGGTATAGTTTATGGTTTCCGTATGCTGTAATGTCCCATAAGCTAAGGGCTAATGCTGACATTTTCATAACAACTGGGAGATAAAATGGATACATATATAAGTAGAAGCACTAAGTCACCTCCACTAAGCCACCACTAATACCTCCACCAGGGCCAAATCCTTCAATGGTGAAGAATCTTTTGAAAAATTCCTGAATTGGATTTACTTCGCTGTCAGCTGGTCGAAGTGATCTCCAAACACGATTCCAGAACATGGATGGAAACTGTTTAATTTTCTGATAGTGACTAGCCTGTGGGAAGTTACAGGTTCAGCTCCCCCTAGTGGCCAAAAGTTACACAGAATCCTTTTAAAGGTGCAGTTTGTAAAATTGTTTAAGAAAAAGGTGCTGTACAGGTCTAATTTTTTATATTACAAACAGACTGAAACCTAAAAGTTTTCACCTTTTTTAGAAGAGTTCTTTGTTCAGATTTTATAAATCACATAATTTTAAGTGATTGATGTGCCAGATCTGATTCATATTGTTGACATAAAATAAAGCTCAAAATCTTTTCCCCACATGAAAAAACCTCCCAATGTTTATCTCTTAGCTAAGCCTCTCTGTCTTCTAACGTAGTCTGAAGTCATTTTCATTTAAGGTCTTTTTGTGGTAAGGGGGTCAGGAGCCCTGGAAGTGCTCCAGTCTTCCCTCAACAGATAGACACTGTGTAGTTTTGAGAGCAATAACGGTGAGACTTTTACTACTAATGAAATTAACATGCATTAAAGCCATCTGTTTGCAAAGATGATTGTCTGGCTATACTCTTCCTCACATCACTAAAATGCATTAAGGTGAATAATGCCAGACTAGGGGAGAAATCATTACGTCTGATCTGTCTAAGTCAAGTAAAGAAGGCTATGAATATGAAAAGTGCTATGAATAAGTTATATAATGGTGGTGATAAAAGGACTGCATTTTCCAGACATCCGAGGTTGTCTTACTCATTCAATAAGCTGCTATCAGTTGGATACGCTAGATGGGAAAATTCTAGGTTTTCTAAACTTTTTGCTAAATCAAAAGATAAATTAATAAAATCCCAAGCAATGTTGCAAAATAATCTATTTCTGAACTCTAACAAAAATCAAGAGGTTGAGGTTAGAGTTGGTGACTTAAAATTGAGAAATAAGAATTTTTGTCTATACTTGTTAGTTTCCTATCTGGGCTTAAAAATATTGATTAGTTCAACTAGTTGAGCACCAAATTCTTATACAGAGGCCATCTTCTTGTGGCAGCTGGCTCAGGTTTGGATTCGGGCTTTGGGCTCTTTGCTGCAAGTCACCGCTTCATCCTGCCCCTCTTTCTTATCCTTCTTTCTTAAAACATGAAGTATATTAGAAGTAGAAAATGTGCATGTGCTCATTAAGGACAAAAATGCCTTGCACATTTGCATAAAACCTCTATCTTATTCAAATTGTTAGGAATGATGAGATCAAGAAGAAGTCAATTTATTTTTGTGAAGAGCCAAGTGAAGAATCTAATGCCATGGATGCTAGAAGACTGCTATAGACCCGGCCAAATGTATTTTGTCTCTCCTCTGTTTTCATTCTCCCATTTACTATCCTGCACCTCAACTTAGTCTGCAGGTTGAAGCGACACAAATTATTTGCATTTTTACTGGTGTAGGAACTGTCAATCAGCATTGTCAGGGGAAATGCCCCAAACAACCCAGAGCAGCTAAATTTACATAGTTAGAGTATGTTTTTTTTTTTGTTTTTTTACATTTATTTGTTTTAATTATTTATGCTCCCGTGGGTGTGATAAGCATTCTGCACAGCATGTTTTCATTTCTGCTTTATTTGAGCTTGAATGTGGCCCTAATTCTTCTTTGTTCATTAATCATCTCTCCACCCCTCACATTGATTTGGTGTCCATGTATGTAGGACTGTTTGTTAAGTAAGTCAAATTAGTTCCACCTCCAGCAGCAAAAGATATGATGCTGCTCACACACCAATGCTTTGATATCAATTATTTAATGACATCATTAGTAATAGTTTAATACTCAAGGGCCAAATTACTTATTTTACTTAAATACTTTTAAAAGACAACATTTTGCTCATAATACATACTTACGATGAATTATTCCTGGAGGAATTTTTTATTTTTTAATGGAGCCTTTTATATTCCTGTGTTGGTACTTTTACTTATCTGAAAACTTTTTCAGCCACTCACAAATCATTTTTTGTGAAGTTAGTTATATTACACTTTCCTTCCCTAAACAAAAATAGTAACTTGTCATTTTAATCCCTCAGTAATAATACAAATAAAATCACATTCTTATTTAATTTATATTAATATATTCAATGCTTAAAATTTCCTGGCTTAGGCTTTTTATTTGTGAATACTATTAAAGCAATACTAGATTTCTGACCTTTAAACTTAGTGATTCTGACTCATTTTGATGGCATATTGACATTGATTATGTACATTCCTGAAGCCATTATTGCCCTGCAGTTTCCCAGGGCTGCAAAACCACTTTGTGTTCCAGCCTGGAGCATCATGTGACAGATATGTTTTGTTTTACACCACTGATAAATGTAAGGCAAGGCAAGGCAAGTTTATTTGTATAGCACATTTTCAGGTTCAAGACAATTCAAAGTGCTTTACATAAA
>JAOXYM010000018.1:14194837-14207575 GCA_028567055.1 Leptatherina wallacei
TTAAGAGAGTCAATATTACAGCAAGTGTTGGCTTGTTAACAACCAGATCAGGCAACACTTTACCTTGAACATTAATGTTTGGAGTGGCAGTCATAACACAACAATACCTACTGTAGTTGGAACTGGTGGAAATGAAAGGAGATGCAAACTGTAATAATCTAATCACACCTTAAAACTCCATGCCACATTGTTGCGTTTTACTTGAGTGTAAAAAAAAGACTGTCTGCAGGAAACCCTATCAGCCATAATGATGTTGGTGGAACTTAAAATTAGCTTGACACAGAGTTTGCTTGTATAGGATTGGGCATGTCAAAGTGCTTGTAAAAATTTTGGGAAAATAAAGGTTACTGTTGCAAAAGCCTGTGGAAGATTGATGAGTGATCACGGTGGTCTCATTTATTATCAGCCTCATTCTTTTGTCATGAGTATTGAGCAGGCGAGAAAGTGTTACATTCCCTCTCTTGCATTTTTATGCACAAGGCAGCTGAAAATTACCAGGAGAATGTGGTGTCCCTATATGGATGTTCGACTCTTTCTTCGCAATCCTTCTGTTTCCAGTTACCTTTCAACCGGTGAATAATATTTACTTCTGAAAATGAAGAGGATAACTCTCCATCTCCGACTATGTTCCCGGAGCATCTGGCTTGTGTTAGAGGAGTTTCAGTGTGTATCTGTGTGTGTGTACTTGCATTACTCATGTTGTGAGGGCATAAATCTGTTTATAGTTACATTGTTGGGATCCTTTTAGTCCCTTTTGGACAAAAGGCAAGTTGTGATTCATTAGTTATGACCCAACAAAAGGTTTGGATTACGCAAGCAGTAGTTGTGGTTTGGGTAAATGTACAGGAAACAATGTAAATCAATGTAAAGTCCTCTGAGGTGATGGAACCTGACCATGTTAGTATGGTGATATAGGTTTTTTCTTCCACTATCTTCTCCCATACGGGAAGTCAACTGTGGTGAATCGCACATGCAAACAAGCAACAAACTATTTTAACAAATAGCAGCGACACATACACGTACAGTAGACCTCCCCACTGTATGTGCGTCAGAGGAGATCCTAGTTGTACTTCTTACTTTCTCATGAAGGCACACAATCACATGCAGGGAAGATTCACCAGTTGAAAACCTCTTCTTGTTCTGTACAGTATACCATTAACTTAAAAGTTGATGTGTAGGCTATGCTCCATTAGTTACTCAGGGATTTGACTTGATCATTCCCTTACCCCCCTAGGGTCTGTAAGCTTTTTGAACACTAAAACCAACCTTCGGACCATGAATCACCTTACAGTATCAAACTGTATGATTCATTGACAGCCTTCAAATAAATATAAAAGTCAGAGTTGTTAATGAGCTGATCATTATCAAGTTTAAATAATCTGTTAACAGTTGTCTTCTGTGAAAGACCACACCACCATATAGTTATTTCTGTGTCTCATTTCAAAACCTTAGAGACTTTACAGCTTTCATTTCAGAAATAATATATAGGGTTTGTCACTCAAGACAAAGAGAAATTTAGAAATTAGTTCTAAAAGGTGCTCCATTGCTCTAAGATTTATTTAAAATTTTGGGAAATTATGTTTATTTGCTTGCAAATTGACTGACATCAATTCCATACCAGGAGTACTTGCAGTGGCAAGTCACAACAACCTTGTTTGGTTTTTAATGGGGAAGGTAAATGGATGTTTCAACTTTTAAACAAAGCTAAGCTATTTTACTTTCTGCCCAGTTCTGTCAAGTTATTCTGTTTATTTGAGAACAAAATGACTTTCAAAGCAATGTATAACTTCTTTCCCACATATACTGGAGTCCTGAAATGTTCATGACAATGTAAATGTATGTAATGTCTGCTCTGGACTATATGTAGAAACTCTCTACCCAGACCCAAAGTAAAATCTTTAAAACATCGGGGAATGAGACAATATATGAACGTGTCAGATAATATTTTATAGCATTTGTATTCTATATGTCAGCCTATGCATGTTGCTGAGAGGTCGACTTTCTGTGACCTCTACACCACTCTCTGTTCACTACCCCACTATTATACTATTGTGGATTCATGCAAATGCATCCACTACTCATATCTAGTGTTCTCAACATGTTGCCGAGAAAACACGTCAATTTCTGAAGTGTGATTTCTGCATCACATGCTGCCTCCTGTGTGCTCTAGACAACTATTTTCCCCAGGGCCATCTCCCTTACATTTCCAGCTGGAAGAGCACATCTCCAGCAGAAAGCCTGTCACAGTGATGAGTTTGTGTAAAAAGCAACTGAGGAAAAAGACTCACCAAACTATTTGGACTTTCTCTTAAAAATCTCAGATGTCCATGTGCATCAGTTGTATGACGGGAGGGAGTCTCAAGTAAGGCTGAGAGGATGTATTTTAAAATAAGTCATGTTTTTCTAAACAAATAGCATTTGTAACGCCTAAATTTAACCAAATCACAAGTGAATTCGAAAGTAAATGTAAAGTAAAGGCACAATTTTAAACTAAATAAAGGATAAGATAGTAGAGCAAACAGGAAAGAAATCACTTATGTAACTCTTCTGCTTTTACTCCCATGCTTCCTAATTCTATCATCTGTTAAAACTGGAAACCACTCCCTTTTTTTGGCAGTTCTATGAAACACTATAAGACTATTAATACAAGTACAGCACAACTTTCATTTAAGTACTGGGATGGAAATAAAAAGAAAAACATTCTAAGACCAAATGCTGAGGGCTACACTAATGCTGCCAGTCAGGTTGTTGTTGTTGTTTTCTTGCTCCTGTCCTTTGTGCTGCAATAAGGCCTTCTCTCTGACTCTGATCCTTCAACTTCTTGAACCAAATCTGAAGAGCGGTGTTTTTCGAAGGGCCACACTGTGAAATATTTGCCCTTGGTAATAGTTGGGATGCATGTACGTACGTACATTCCTTGCAGAAGCAGGAGAAGCAACATTCCTTAACTGAACTATGGCCAATAAATTCTAAATAGATTTAGTTTTCTTAACGCAGCAGAACCAACCAGAAGCTAAGCTTGGCTTTTTAAATTACTGTGTATCATAATGGCAGCTGCATTAGGTCTGCGTTTATTTCCAGAGTTATGAACAAAACAGCTTTTTGGTAGTTGCAGAAAGGGATCTTGAGGAAAATAGGTTGGGAACCACTGGCCTATAACATCGGGGTTTTTGTACCAAAGCATATATTTTTACTTAAAGGAGCATAGCGCAAATTCTAGCTTTTTTTCTAGAAGTCTGCCCCCTCTGGCGACAAGTGGAAGTGACAGAAATGTTGTGTATGCTCATGGGCCGCTTCGACTGCGATGATCTTTGTTTACCTGCACTGCACTCAGTCCGAGCCCGGAGTTAGATGCACAAACTATAAAATCAATTTAGCTAGATAAGATTATTTCGATGATAATTGTATTACATTTTCAATGTCAAGACGCGTATTCATCGTCCAAGGCAACACAGTGGTTTGTGTTGAAAATATTAGTTTATTGTTAGCGCATCTAGAAATTTGTAAATACGGCCTGATGAATCAGCAATCGCCCGAAATCGGTACTCAGCGTACGGCTTTGTCCCTGCGAACTAATCACAGCCATGACGATATATAAGAGTACAACAGCTTGCGCTAATAAATGAATAAATAAAGCATAGCCACGAGCCTTTGTTAACTTGTATGCTAATGGTAGGGTTAGTGTTACATGTTAAAAACTTAGCATTGCAACATTATGTATCTTGATTTCCGTCATACAATATACCTTTTTAGTAAGAAGAAAGCCAGCTGAAGGTCCTGTTTTATTCTCAGAGCAGATTGGAGCTCCATCCATTTATGGAAAGCTGCTCCGATGTTGACTCTCGTTTAACTCCTGCAGCGGTTTGACTCCAGTTTGGCCCTTTTTGTCACACTAGACAAAATTTGTCTTTTCTTTGTCCTACGTGGATTATGTGTTGGTGTTTGAGAGGCACTTGAGGCCGCCGGTCTCTTGTTATCCATTTTTAGTCGTCAGTGTTGTCTAATGGCGACAGAGTACACAATACAATACTGGCAGTGGCCAGGTTAATGAGTATGCGCAGCGTGTCTACCCACATGCATGCCCCTGAGGATTCGAACCCGAATCCCTCCCATTGAACATGCAGAAACAGTACTATAGAGGCAACTGCAGTGAATAGAGATCGGCTCATCCAACACATCAGGCAATTGTAAGAGGATGTTGGGGAAAGAAAATGATTGTATTTAGTATTTAAACTTGCGCAATGCACCTTTAACCTCGCTCAGTGTATTACAGATGCAAAAAGCCAAAGTTTTGTGTTATGATGACTTCAGTAATGACACAACATTCAACTCCAGGTAAAGTGAGGAAAAGTAAGAAAAATAAGAAAATATATTTGTGCACCAAGACAGTTTTAGGTATGTTTGCTTGTACTATACAAGTATGGAAGAATTAATCTAACAAAAATAACTCCCAGTTAAAATATAAATGAGGTTGTTTTCGTGTATATCAGAGGAAATATTTCACAGGATACAATAGCGGCAGACTGAAACCACAGCCGGTGCTACTGAGAAAATATTGATGTTACTCTCAAAGAAAAGAGAAGTTGAGCCAACACTGATAATTCTTTGAATGTCATCGCAGCAAATAAGTTGATTCTGTGTTGCTGTTGCAATTTGAAAACCATAAACCAATGAATTTCTAACTATTTAGTTTTTGCGAAACTCTTGATAGCAGCTCGGCTGTAGCCCCTCCATGACCTTTAATTGGACAAAGTAGGTGAAGGAAATTGATGGATGGATTATTCATCATTTATAAACTGTTTCCTTTGTTTTAATGTTTGAAGATGGAGTTATTTCCCAAAAATCAGATTGGACATTTCTTGGAAAAAATTAATTGTGATCATTTTCATCAGAACATCAGCAGTAACAGATGAAGTGAAAGAATCAGTGCTGTTCCCTCCTCCTTCCCTCCACTCCATAAAAACTTCACCTCTTATTTCCAGGCAAACTTCCATGCAGGTTTAAGCTGTTCTCTCAGATATATAGCCAGAGACAGTGAGGAATAATAATATGTCAAAGAGGCTCGCAAAACCACAGACCACAGAAAATGGAACACGCCTGAGGGTGGAAAAACAGTTTGAGATTCTCGTAGTTCCTTTGAATTTATTCAGGGCCAAAACCCCTCCCCACAGCTCAGGATCAGAGAACAACAAGAGGCGGGGAAGGGGACGACACAAAGAGGTACAATTTACCAATTGATCTTGCCATGTAACATGTACAGAAAAGACTTATCTATGGAAGCCGAGAGCAGCCATGTTTGCATGTTTTTTTCTTAACACCTTTATTTCCTGATAACAGGATTTATAATAGATTACTCAAAGCCAGGGTCGCAAGGGGGCTGGAGCTGTTTCTAGTCCATCACAGAACCAATACAGAGAGACAAAGTCCTATAGCAAGAATTTAGAGACTCAAATCAGCCTAACTTGCATATATTTGGACTGTGGGAGGAAGTTAGCAGAAAACCCATACATAGTTGGAGAACATACAAACTGCAAGTTCCCCTCAGAAACCACTTGTTGTTAATATCAGAATTATAAAAATGGGGGAAAAAAATTACGTATGTACATTAATAAACTATACTGGCTTTTATTGCATGTGTTCGTGGTCTACTGGGAGCAGCACTGGTTTCCAGTCTAATTGCTGCAAGAATCAAGGACCTGCAATAGCTCCTTCATGCTTTTGGTGCCTCAGTCTGTCACAGAAGGAGCTCTGAAGGGCTGTCAGTGTTCGGGAGGGGTGTAAGGTGGTGGGAAAAGGAATTGTGGATGAAAGCTTAGCCATTGTCTTCTCTTCCACCACTTCAACAGGTGGGTCCAAGGGGCATCCCAACACAGAGCTGTTCTGTACTGGGATGCCTCAGTACAGTCTAGCCAGAAAGCCAGAAATCGAGGAACATCCATCCCTGATCAATGCATCTGATTTTACTTCTGTCAAATCTGACAAAGGCTGAAATTGCAGTGTGTCTTACAATTAAGTTTTACTGTTTACTCATTCACAGAATTATACATACACCATGACTTCAGCCAAAGTTAAATCAACAACATAAAGCCTTACTTTTCTTGAAATAGAGGCAATGTGTTGACATTAATCTTAATGGCTCTGAATGTTCAAGCCCCGTTGGGGGGTCTCAGACCACAGGTTGGGAACCACTGGTGTAGATTTCAAGTTGTGAATGAATTAAAGAAATCACCATTGATACCTGCCCAATGTACATTGTGCATTGAATTGAATCAGTAGATCAGCTATTTGGAAACCCATTGCATGTTATCTGATGGCCATTTTAACACATAAAACAGCTTTGAACTTTTCCGAGCATTTTCTGTAGGGACTGCATGAAATAATCTTCTAGAGCATTTACAGCAACAGATTGTGACACTGTAAAATGTTGCTGCTTCACACTCTTTTCAACCTAGTTTTATGTTGCTCACTGTTCAGATGTCAATCACACAGATATGTCCTACACAGATGATGATGATGATGATGATGATGTTAACACATATATGGATGGAATCTTGTCAACAGTTTGATGTGCTCTATACCAAAATCTATTTTTCTCTGAGTATATGCTTGTACTTAAACACTACCGTGGAGAATTTCTTGTTGTAAGCTGTAGAGAATGCCCGAATCTGATTCTTAGCACCTGGTCCTGAATATATCTGGAATTCACATGTGAAAAAGGCAACAGTCTTTAAGTACACTTTTATAAAAGTCAAGACTGCAGAAGATTTTAAAAGAATATATTAAAAGAGCTAATTGAAAGCTCATCAAATCATTATCATAATATCCAAAGTTTGACCCTTGATTTCCACTCCTTATGAATTGCTCTCCCCAGTGGTCACAATTCCATATATTTTCCAAACCAGTTTCAAAACGTCACGAGGATCAGGCACTTTGCCATGAACTTGTTTGGAGCAAATAAAATTAGGCTCAGTGTGTAGCTCCGTAGGTTAGGATAATATTTGAGGATCGGTGAACTAATAAGCAAATAAATAGTATAAACAGAAAGAGAAAAAGAACAGGAAATACTTTTAAGGCAATCCCTGTATAACAGTAAAGCACAATCATTACTAAACTGACAAATACACTTTTTAAATTGTAAAAACAATTGCCAAATATCCCACATAAGGGAGATCTATGATGTGTAGCTTTAATGCAATCTTCAAAGAAATGTTTAATTAAATAGAAGTACCTCAAAGTTAACTGTAGCATCACAGTAAAGCAGAATGAAATTTGCATTCTGAATTTATCATTTAAAAGATATGCGTTATTAACCACTCAACCTATATATGATTAAAACAATCATCAGTCCACTATTAACCCAAGCTGGTTTTTCAGCAGATCTACCAGTGTGTCATGTTTTATTGTCACTTTTTTATTAAATGAATCAGTTTATTCTTCATCCATATTAGGTTATATAATTAAGCAGCCCAAGATTTAGAAATTCTGACATCCAAGAAAGATGTATTGCTTTGATGAGGGCAGAATGTTCAGTTATCTAACTGTAAGATACACAGCTGGATGTCATGGTTGGCTGGCTCAAAGTTATTATAGCTGACCTATTTAATATGGTGGGTCTGCTTTTGCTTGCCTGTGGTTGAATGCTGAGTTTAGATCAGCCTAAAATATGCCAAAGAGAAAGCCAATGAAAATCTGTTGAACACTCTACGTCCAGATTTTAGCAAACTGGTTCATTTAACATGTTTTAAAAAACTAGGCTACTGCTTAACACATGTTATACAATAACTATACATTTCCATGATAACTTGAAAACATTTTTAAAACTCTCCCACAAATAAAACAGAAATATTCAGGTCAGGTTTAGCTCTCTTCCCCTTTCACAGGCTACAAATTTACTAAAAACAGCATAGATATGGTTATTCTGAGCAGGAAACGGTTCTTAAAGGAATGGCCATGTCAGTTTGAATAAAAAATCTAAATGAGCAATGGTTGAAAGTTATTAGACCACAATCAAACAAGGTGTTTTGTGTAAATGAAATATCCTTACAACTCATTGCAACATCATTTGTATTAATAAATCTGGTTAAACTTTAGGGTTTGTTTTCAGTATTCACAGTTTTCTACAGTAACAGAGAAGAAATGATACACTTTCTGATGGAAACCCTGTAACCATTGTAACTGTCTCATAGACCCCATCCTGCAAATGAGCTGCTGACCACTGATTTTGCAGCGCTAGAGATTGCAGTGTAATAGATTCTTACTTTTACAACCATATTCCTTTTAAAACCTCCTGCTGATACAACATGTTATGTCCTCCAGTCTGGGTGCTGTCAGTTTCCCTCTGGTATGGCTATTTATGAAGTTGAACTATTTTCACTACAGTAAGAGTAAAATCCAAAAAGTTTGAGACTGTCTTCCCTCCAAATATACACCCATAGGTCATCCACTCATGTAGGCAGAATTATCAATAGTATCTGTTATTACGAGAATATGTCTCTAATGATTGGTGGTTACAATTGCAACAAATGTGAACTGGAAAAAAAGTGACAATTACAAGTTAAATATGCCTATTTAAATAACTTTTGTGTTGGCCTAACATGTCATTGCTTTCTTACTGATTATTTGTCACTTTTTCTCATACTGCATCATAAATGGAATTTTAAGAGAAAATGTTGAATTGCTGATTAACTGAATATTTTGTGCAAGTATGAGGTCATTATCTTTATTATTCTGTTGATTATTCTGTTTATTGTTTTTTACATATATATTAGATTTTTCACTGCTTCTGTATATTGAGAGTATTGCAAATAAAAAGCAGTTTAATTGTTTAGTGTTTGAAAGCCAAATCTGACTTTTGTTCATATAGCAGAACTTTTAAAAGCAAAAATGTGCAATACACTTCTTTTGCATTCATTGTTCAGTATTGCATGATTAATTGCGAAAAATCAACGAAATCATGTCATTAATCACAATTAAAAATTTTAAATATTGCCCAGCACAGCTTTTCATATAACCAAGGCAACCAGTAAAATGCCATCCATGAAGAAGTGATCAAGAGCCCGTTTGCAGTTGCGCTGTTTGGTCCAACAAACCCTGCTCTGCTTTCAAAGACTGGTTCATTTAGAACAGTGTGCACTCTCATTGTACTCTGGTGCAAACTAAAGAAGCAAACTCTGGTTTGCTTGAAAGAACTGGGGTCTCGGTTTGCTTGCAAGCGAACCCTGATGTGGTTAACTTATAGTGTGAAAGCAAACGGACCATCCAGTGAACCAAAGAGTGGAAGTGACGTAGAGTGTATCATCAGTGTGCAAACCATACCACAGGCTTAGGGGGAGTCACTTTTTTCTTTTTTGGGGGGGGGGGGCTGTCTGCAAGTAAGACTATGATGCCCACTGATGTTATAGCCTGCCCCACAGAAAACAGGCATACCAATGCACAATGATTAACAACTCTCATGCAACAATGATACATAACAAGTGCGATACTCCCTTGCAAAATTTCTTCAGCCCCCTTCTTGCAGAGACCACCTGACGACATGGGTAAAACATTCACTGAATATCAGACACACACACACAACGATGCTTGCCATACACAATATAATGACCAAGGATAGTTTGCTCTATTGTAATTAGTTAAAGCAGGTCTTACCTTAGCAGAATAGCAACCACAGAGGCCATGAATCAGCTGTCTTTGTTTTTTGTCTATCAGCTCATGATGTAGAGCAACTTTGTTAGGCTAACTCGCTTTCTTTTGGACACAGTGTATTGTTATTAGCTAAGATTGCAAGCGTGTGTTAGCCGCACATTTGCCTGTTTTATTTTGCATTTAACATAAGCCTAGAGAAGTTTAATTTGTAGTGCCAGCAGGCATCGGTGGTCACATTAATTATAGCATCCATAGTCATATATTAGGCTATGATGAATTTGTGAGAAATCATGACTTTATTGTCAATATTATAGAGACCCCGCCAAAATTTCATAAATCATGTTTCTAGGGGAGCTCATGTGTCATTAAGGGGAGCTATAGCTCCCCCAGCTCCCCTGTGGTTTGCACCCTGTGTATCATAGCACAATGTGTTGGATAGCTGCTGCTCACTTTAGGCAGCTTCTTCTGGAAACTGTGTTAAATTTAAACTCCAAATTAAAAAAAGATCTCAAGAATGCATAAAACTGGTTTTGTCCAATTGTTTAGTTATGGTGAATGAGCCTGCTGAAGGGGAAGGATTTAAATTTTTGGTCCTGGCCAATCGATGAATTTGGTTTTCTTCTTCCTCCTGCCTTTTCGCTTCTTGGTCAGTGATCATTTCGTGCAATATCAACCCTAGCGAGCATTTGCTTAAGCTGTGACCTCCAGGCGAGTTGTCTGCCTGAGTAAAGTGCAGTCAATCAAACGAAAGGAGGCTGCAAAATTTTTCAGAATTTCTTGCCCAACAAAACGGTCCACTCCCCTGGACTATCCTGGTGTGAGTGTGCGCTTAGTGTGATCTGTTGGCCTCAATCTAACATTACACATCATGCATCACTGCACCATCCACTGGCCCTTCATCCTCCTTATGAGAACTTTGTGGCTTGTTAAGACACATTTCAAAATTACGTCTGCTCCTATGTGGAAATGCTCATGCGAGCCATTTTGTTGTGGATTACTTTGTGAAATGTGAAAACAACTTGCCTTCACAAGACACTTGTAAAATTAGTTTAACCTCTGCTAAACCTGTATTTAAAAGGACCGGATCAGCGTAACCCCTTCAGAATTTACCCTGAAGGAAAATGACATAACACAGAAACACTGAGTGAAAATCAGCACTTAACATTGAGTCAGCCTGGTAACTTGCCGAACACGTAAGCCTTGTCTCAACATTGTAGCACAAACAATAAAGTCTCCGTTGCAGCTTGTTGAGCCACAAATAGAACATTTCCCTCCTAAATTGTGTCCCCTTGTCATGGCTACACTCGGTGAGTGTCCCATACAAGCATGTTTTTGTTTGAGTGTGATATGAGTGGCAAAAATTACCTCATGAAAACAAAGCTGTATCAGAAATTCGCCACATGCTGTTCACAGCTTAAACATGTTGCATGGATTTCTACTCTACACTGTCAGTGAAACACTGACTGACGTACAACTTCAAAAGCAACAACACACATACCTTGCCAGAAGTTTTTTTTTTCATGTAACGTGCTATTCATGTCAGAAAAACCAACTTGCATAAAACCACAATAGAAATACACACACTCTTTCTCCAGGGCTGTTGAAGCAGGCGGGCATGACAGATCACGCTGCCTCTCCATTACTATGTTGTGTTTTGATTAATAATGCATGTTTCCTGACACCTTAATTACATCCGCCCACACCCTATACACGTATATACAAACCCTCAGTCAGCACTGGCTCTGTCACATCAACACACTCAATCTTTCCGTGTAGAGGGAGTACATCAACAGCAGCCCTAATGCTGGTTTAGGTACTTAAGGTAACTACATCTGTTCCTGAAGACACACTGCAGGACAGGCTGTTCACTCGACTGTCACGCATCCAGGCCCAGTGTCAGAGGAACAAAAGGGGCGTGTCATACACTGTGGGGGGCAAGTCCATTAAACAATCTTATGTTGCACATTGATTTATTGGAGAATTTATTAACCAGAAAAAAATGCTAAACATCAAAGACGTACCATGATTCTAAAAATGAGCAATCGCAGTCATTTTTGTGCAGCTGTTTTTTCTGGAACTGGTGGAGTGTTGGCCGGGCTGGTGCCTCCTTACCAAGGTCGTCCGGCTGAGTGAGAGCGTCAGCACTGGCGGGTTGTTATAACTTGAAATCCCTTTGTTTTCTGTTGAGTTATTTTTCTTCACCCACTTTTTAATGTCCATTTTCTTTGAAAGCATGTATAAGAATAGCTTCAAAGTTTGTCTTAGCCAAAAATCTGAGATCCAACTTTCTGTGACTTAAAACTTGGTAGATAGCCCACACCAACCAATCAGTGGATGTGATTTGTGCAGTTGAAATTTTAGCAGTCAACGTGTATACATAATATGTCCATCTGAAAAGGTTGGGTTATTAAATTAACTGTTAGAAGTGCTGGAAAACAATACATATTCCCAAAGTAGAGCTTTTTTTTTGCTTTTTTTTTCTAGAGGGGGCGGTGCATTTCATTCCTGTGGGCGACGCCCCAGTACACCCCCTCATGGCGCCGAGCCTGTACGCATCCATAGTGATCCTGTCGGACTGACTCAGTGCTCAATGAGATGTGCAGCAATGGAGACAAATCCTGTTTCTTGCAGGTCTGACTGGCTTGAATATACATAGTACAATGAATCACAATGGAATTCAACAGAAATGTGCATGACTATGATCTCGATGAGAACATTGCACACAATTGCATCTCATCATTTACAGTCATTTCCTGTTTTCCTTGTAAGCCATAGTGGTATAAATATCCAATGGTAGACTGGGCAGGAAAAGTTTAAAAAAACTGAAGAAAAAACATTTATATAATTTTTCATTCATAATTTCTAGTTGGTGCCTCTCAAAAGAAAACCCACTTAAAAATAACATTGCGATACAACTTTACATTGCTTTGTAGGCAACTCTACATAATTTACAACCTGCACATTCTGCCAATTAAAGCTAATGTCATCCTTAGATTCAATCATCCAAAGAAGACTTGCTATTTTGCTTTTAAGACAAGGGTCACAGTTTTGACAGTCAAAAAATTTCATTTGAAATTTTCCTTTTTATGTTGTTTT
>JAOXYM010000018.1:14217028-14248237 GCA_028567055.1 Leptatherina wallacei
GTACCATCTGCTCAACTACTTTCATTACAGGAATTTCTTCAAACTCTCACTCTCTCTCGCTCTCTCTATATATATATATATATATATATATATATATATATATACATATATATATATCATACACTGTACTCACGTTTTCAATTTATAGTTCTTGCCCTCTGAAGTAACAGTCCATAGTTCGCTGGCTTTATTTTTTCAAGAATATTGCATAATTTTCTTACACATTGCGCAGCATTTGCTTGGTGTTTAGTAGTTATAACTTTGGATCAGTGACTCTTGACCCTCAGCTCCTATGAAGTTGTTTACATAGCTGCACTAGCATATTTTATGTGAATGCTTATAGCCCAACTCCACAACAGCTTTATGGGAATGAGTCATGTCCACATAACAAACAGGCTCAGCATGGGAAAATACGGTATTACTGTGATGTTAAAGCCAGATTTAAGGTTAATACACTGGAGCTTTTTTTTGGCTTTTGTACACACCTGAGGCTGAACATTTGGAGAGCACACAGCTCAGGTGTCACAGTGGAAAACACAACTAAATTAGACCGAGCACAGCAACAGAGCAGAAAACACAGCAGCATTTCAGAATCACATTAAAACATTTTTTACAGTAAAGGTAGGGAGGAATTTTGTATAACACAGCCTTTAGTCATTATGCCTTATTCTTTGTAGTGTGCTGTCATGGTTTGAAGGGACATTTTAATGTCCTGACATGATGAAGTTTATGGAGAGAATTACAGCATGTGATTGTCCTTTGTTTAAGTATTTCCTCATGATTTAATTTTCCTCTCCTAACCTCTCCTAACCTTCAAAATTTTGTTTAAAAAGAATCAGCGAGTACACTCCAGAGAGTTTTTCAGAGGCAGGAATTAACATTAACCAGTATTCGGGGACTTTCTGTCCAATGGTAAAAAATATATGTTATGTCGGCCTTTTCTGTGAAGTGAGATGTTCTGTTTGTTTTTTAGTGGTTTTCTGTTTTGTTGTCAATGCATTGTGTTTAATTAATGCTGTAGTAGTCAAACAGATCAAAGATGCTGCTGGGAGAAGCAGGAAATGTCATGAATCTGCCACCAGGGGCTTGCTTTCTGACCATTCACAAACAAACAAAAAATGTTACCCCTTCCTTTCCCATATCAAAATACAAAGGTGTTTGCTCTTCAAGGCCACGGTTCTTCCAGCAGGTCTGTGTAGAAATAATTACAGCCGGTAATAAATAGCAATAAGAGCTGAAGATTACAAAGCAACTGACAGCAAGTTTTAAAGATTAATTATTGTCTAAAACATGTGCACTATTGATGATGTAGACATAATAAGTAACTCGTGATTTCTTCATCCCTGTCTGTTGCTCAGGTTCTTGCAGTATCAGCTAAATTTGAGAACCTCGGAGTAGGAAAGTGGAGATTCATGACACCCCAATAAACACCGGAAGGGAAAACTAATGTATGAGCCATATGCTAGTTCTCTGAAAGGTAATACAGTAGGCGATGTCATCAGAGACGAGCTGAGCTGGAGTCGGTGCCACTACAGGATTGCTTAACGCTTGTGTCACCAGGAGGCTGGACTGGTCGGGCGGAGTGTTTGAGCTCAGTGCTCAACATCATTGAGACTCACTCACTCTCAGCCTCTCTGGGTGTGAGGCGGTCTCTCCTTCTCTCTTTCTCTCCGTCTCTCTCTCTCTCTCTCTCTCTCTCTCCCTCTCTAAACTCTAAGGGATCGGAATTCTCTCACCAAAAGTACACAGACCTCAGAGCCGCAAGCTCTCCAGAAGGACGTGGTTTGGATTATTAAACCGACCGAAATCCGCTGAAGTTTCTCATTTATTTGTCGGCTATAATGGGTCTGACACGGAGAAATGGAGCGCACAGTTTTTAACTAATAGAGGACGCATTCTAGACAAGACACTTACTCTTTCTTTTTTTTTCTTTTTTTTTTCCTTTTTTCCACCTTTATGGTGAATCGGCCTGCCAGGATGAACTTACAGTGGAGCACCCCGGCACCTTGCATCCGGAGAGTCGCGCACAAGCGGCTGGACCCAGACGATCAGCCACCAGCCAAATGCGCGAGGCTGAGCGCCGAGGCGGGGGACACGCAGGGACTCCTCGGAACGTCACCTGGGTCCCCGGTCAGCCCCGTTGCAAACCCTATCCCCCCGATCCACCAGGGACCGTCCAGGATAGGACCGTTTCTGCTTCTACCTCTGGCGGACCGGGATAGCATGCATAGTGCGATGAACACCGATACTGGCGATGAGCTACTGTGTAAGGTATGTGCAATCCAGCCGTTGTGCAATTTCTTTCAATGAATGATGTTTCAAGACATTGCATTGCTCAATAGCCTGTCTGACATGTCATCCTTATTTAGCTCACTTTTTCAGCAAAAGTAATTCTCACGCGAAATGTGTAACACTTTGCGTAATAATTATATTGCTCCATGATCTTTCTTTTTTTTTAAATGACAATAAAAGGCTGTTTTATTTCAAATGTGCTCTATAAACAATATGAAGGAACGCGTAACCCTATGTTGCTCTTTCTGTGTTGTGAAAACACAGCTAACCTTTTGAAGTCTACCCATCCTTTAGCTCAATGGCTTCACACTGTCTGTCAACTCGGCTCATTTGCATACACGTCACTGCAATACGCCACGCTGTGACATAGAAATGCAAACATGTATGGCAAAAAAAAATGGACTATCTAGATAAAGATCGGCCCAGATAAGGATAGATCCCTTAGTTGCACCAGATTCTTGTGTTTACTTTGCATGATAGACCTGCAGGGGTTTGGCTTTGTTGATTAATAAAGTTAATCGCTTCATACTGGAGTGACTCATTTGTCATGCTCTTGCAAAAGCAATGTATTGAGCTGAAATCAGAGCATATCCCTGTCTTTTTTTTCATTTTTTCATTTATATACATATCTATATCGTAATGCCATTTGCATGGTTGTTTCCTCTATGATCATTAAGAACACCCTGACCCACCACCTCCTCTCCTTCACTTACCCTCTCTCTCTCTCTCTCTCTCTTCTGTATTCCTAATTTCCATCTTGCATCCCTGCCCCTCCTTTTCCTCTTCTCTGATCTTTCTTCCAGGTCTTTGATATGGGGGTATACCAGGAAAAGATCAGAGCCTATGGGATTCTGCCTGCTCACAAGAACGTTGCAGGCATCAGGGATATCATCCTTGGCGAACGCAAGGCCTATGTCTTCCTTGATAAGGACTTTGGGGACATGCACACCTTGGTGAAGAGCTGTCGTCGGCTGGATGAGGAGCATGCCTGCAGGCTCTTCCGTCAGGTGGCTCTGGCTGTGGCACACTGCCACCAGGCAGGCATTGTGCTGGGTGACCTCAAACTGCGCAAGTTTGTCTTCGCAGATGAGAAAAGGTGAGATGGCCTTTACATAGTTTCCCTTTCCCTTTCCCTTTCCCATATGTTTTCATTAGTTTGGAATGGCGCAATAAAGAGAGTTATTGAGAATCGTGACCTTAGAAGCTACCATTTTTATCAACAAGATGAGACAAGTCATGAATTTATTTGCCGCTGAGTTAGGCGTGGGGAGGAAGATTGGTTGGAGTCATCATTGTAGTAAGAAAACGTTGGAAAATTAGTCAGAGGCAGAGCAGAGGACAGTCATACCTTTATCACTACGATAAAAATAATTCACTCATAGGTACCGAGCCAGCTGCAGTTTGCAACTTTGGCCCTATATGTCCCTAAATTCTGTACAATTCTCCTTTAAGGGAATAAATGTAATGGTGCCAAATGTTTCTGGAAAAATAACATCTACTCTCACTCCCTGACATCTTCCTAATATAATCCAGCTATATTCATGTTGAAATGAACTTTATCAAAAGGTTCTCAACTGTAAAACTTGCAGTGTAGTGACACATGCCATTGAAAACATGCACCAAACATGGCAGCAACTCATTCACACAGGCCATGTGTGCTGATATCGACGTGGGCACAGATAGAGTAGGAGGTTCTGTACTTGTGGAGGCAGACTGCTCAGCTTCCCAGATTTTCGCCCTCTCTGTCTGTCTCCCTTTCTCACTCTCAATGTGTCTCTTTGTATGCATTTTGTGTTTGTTTTGCATGTATGTGTGTGCATGCATGTGTGAATGCGGTGGGCGGTATTTTGGCAGAGCCATGAGACGAGGCTGCTGAATGAGACAATCATATCCTTCTGCAGCCCGATATCTTAGAAAACATTTATTACTCATTATTTATTAATAAATTACATCATTGCTGTGCTGCAGTGTAAGTGATGCTTCCAACAAGGTTTCATTCATATACTCTTTCATCCACAGAGGAGTAGTTCAAAGCATTATTCTTTGAACTGGCTCCCTCTGATACTCACCCACACATGCACACACATATGCCTTAATCTCTGAGTGCTACATTCTGTTCAGGAAGACACATAAAATCCCTGCTTACAAAACTATTTGTCGCCTCTTTGCCCTTGCGTCACCCTGTTTCCTGTAAGCATTAGCTGATCCCACACAACCCCTCCCCGCCCCCCATTCAGCTTTCCAAAGCCCTTTTTTCACACAGGCTTTTCCCCAGAAACATTCTCCAGCCGTGATCTCTGGGTTCGTCGGGTCACAGTGGATGAACGAGAGCAGACAGGCAGTGAGAGAAGTTGAAGTTGGTTGTGTCCCTCTGATAGCTATACAGCTGCAAAGCGATGAGTCACAGTGTATATGAGCAGAGGGGAAGAGAAGGGAGGGCTGCATGGCTCATTTTCTGTTTTTTGTACATGTGTCCATACATGCATGTTTGTGTTCGGGCTGATTGCACTCTCCGAGCACTGATGCTGTGATCCATTCATGCTCAAATGGCTTTCTGCCTTCAGCTCCATATTGTGTTAGCGGTGTGACAGTTCTGAAATATTGGAAAATTGATCAATTAAGTTGCGGCATGACAGCTTATTTTTCCAACAGACATCTCTTTGAAATTCGGATGATGACATAGTGCAGATCTTTCTGTGGCTTTGAAAACAAGCCAGCAGGTTTTGCTGATAACTTCTAAATACTGGTGTGACATCATGGAACTCTGTTGTATTCATCTCGAAGAGCTTAGCTTTCCTCCAATCACTGACAGATGTCAACACAAGTGTGTTACAATCCTGAATTCATTTATTCTGTCATTCACTCCTACAAATTCATTATCAGACATCTTTCAAACCATAACACACAAGCTGTGATGCAATGTTCCGGCCAACAATGCAGCATTTTAGCCAAAGACACAGAAAGTCACAACATGTGCTGTCTTCATTTACACACACACACACACACACACACACACACACACACACATAGTGCAGATAGAGAAGCCAGATTAGGTAAGGTGAATAGCACTGTGAAGCATGCAGAGCTTCTCTGCCGGGCCAGCCTTCCTGTGCGTCACTGATGTGGCAACAGCCATTTGAGGGTAATTATGGGATGGCTGGCGCCGCCAGTATGGGACCCAGGTGCAGATAGCCTCAGCTCGAGACAGAGCCAGAGAGAGGAGGAGAGAAGATATGTTCTCTCAACAGAAGGATGAGTCACTCTCTCCACCCCTCTAACTCTTTCTATTCTGCTTCTTTTTCTGCCTCCATCTCTTCTTCTCTGCTGACTTATCTTCTCCAGTATCTCTGTTTAAATATATATTTTTTTCTGCCTTGGTTCTTCTGGCTGTCATTCTTTCCATCCTATCTGTGGAAATCTATGTGTCCCTCCAGCCACTCTTTCTGATGACAGAAGCGTCTCACAATGGCAATGAGATAAAACAGAGCACCTCTTGTGCCTGTTTGTGTGTTTCACTCGACAAATCAGGGCGCGCAATTTAGTTAAAATCAGAAAAAATTGCACAGCCGTTGCAACAAACAGGGGAGTTTGGATTAATCAGCTCCTTTTGCACTCGTTTTGTCAGCACTGTGCACTTGTAAATATCTCATTCTGCAAACACGTTCTAGCAATCTCAGTTGCTCTGATGCAGGACTAAGTGTCTGTCCCATCATTAACAGGGCTAAATATAGCGTAGTGCGTTTGAGTAAGGAAGGAAGGAAGGGGAGTGTTGGAGTAATATATTTATATGAGTGTTTATGTGACCATGTTAGTGCCAGGAAGTCATTGGAGATTTGCTTAGACAGCTCTGTTTCTTAAACCAGACTCACTCTGCTGCTCTTAGGTCACAGTAAGTTCGCGGGAGTGGGGAGTGTGTGCATGTGTGTATCTTTGCTATGTGAGTGACTGACTGTCCATCTGTCACTGCACAGATTAAGGATAGAACAATTTACAGTATAACTAAAGCCTTGTGTTGTTGCTGCAGCTGTGGGATAGAGCAGTGCAGACCCAAATATCCTGACGTTATTTCAACTTTCTCTTCACAGGACACATGTCAAATTAGAAAGTCTCGAGGACTGCCGCGTACTGGAAAACCCCAATAACGATTCTATGTCAGACACCCATGGTTGCCCCGCCTACGTCAGCCCAGAGATCCTCAGCGGCTCCACGCCTTACTCCGGCAAGATGGCTGACATGTGGAGCCTGGGAGTCATGCTGTATACCATGCTGGTCGGCCGTTACCCTTTCCATGACCCTGACCCGGCGACGCTGTTTTCCAAAATTCGCAGAGGCCAGTGCTGTTTGCCAGAGGGCTTGTCGCCCAAGGCCAGGTGTCTGCTCCAGAGCCTGCTGAGGAAGGAGCCCTCAGAAAGACTCACAGCAACTGAGCTGTTTGCTCACCCATGGTTCCACCTGCCATGGTCATCCCAGGAAGTGCCAGCGGGTGAACAGGAAGTGAGCTCGGCGGAACAGATGGTGCCATCCTTTGATGTGGAAGAGGATGACAATCTGTTCTGTTGACGGAATCCATTCAGCATCTGACTGAAGGACCAAAACAAAAGTTGCCATGAGGGACTCATGTTGTTTTTGTACATTGGCACTTTTTAGAAACCCATTTATGTACTGTTATGTGTACATACACCCCCCCGTCAAGCTTTCTACAAAACCTACTGTACTGTATTTGTTGTCATATACATGTTACTTGTTAAGGGCATTCTTCACAATGATATTTCATTGTGCTTCTTTATGTGCGTTTTCTAAAAGATATTTGGTGCTAAAAAAAACCCAGTGACTCAGAATTTGTCAGATTAGGTAGAAAAAAATCTCTGCAGGCTTCTGTGAGTGTATCACAGAAATTTAAAACAATCATTTGCTGCTTGCTCTCGGCTCAAACTTACAAAAGCATTAGCCTATTCTAGAACGGAAGGCAGGCGAACAGGCCAAGATGTTGTTCCTCTCACCCTCCGACTGGGCTGCAGGCTTCACCAGCTGACTCACCGACCGACTGGACAGGCCAAACACAAGCCTGATGTCTTGAAGCAGACAGTGACATAGAGTGAGAAAGATGGTTAACAGGGGACTGATGTGTCATCCGCGGCGTGACACTATGGAGATGCCTCACTGCCAATCTGGCAACATCTCAGCAAATGGAGAGCACTTACAAATCTCACACCATGTGCAGAAGGTTGAGAAAGGCAGGGTGCTGCTGGTGTAAGACTGACGGAAAAATGGGAAAAACCTGTCACACACAGTCAACAATAAATAGTATTTGTAAATGGCTAACAGAGAAAAGTTTTTTCTTGTTTGTAACTGTTAAACTAAACTATTCATGATAAAACTATCTCACTGTTGAATATTTTACATAAAAGTAGTATCTTTACAAATTGATATCAGATATTCATTTGCAAACATGAGTGTTGAAATTGCTCAACAATGCATTTCTTGCCCGTGTGCGGTAAGCCACAGCTAAACCTGACACTAATGCTTCTGGTTGCAGATACAATGCTTGAAGCGGCACTGGTTTAAGAGACAGTCACATGCTTCAGCAGCAACTGATCGTTGGATAACACGTGCCTGAAGGCACATTTGGGATTTCAGTAGCAAAAGTACAAATAAACTCTGAATTCAAACATTATTTTTCACAGATGGAATATGACCTATCTGAAATGGGGTCATCAAATAAAACAAGGTGATACACAAAAATGGAAACTTTTAAAGGTTAAGCCTGCTAATTTCATGTCAGGATGTTGTGTTGAACAAATCTGAGCTGTGCTGAGTGTTGTGCCTGTGCCACTGTGTTTCATAAACTGATTGAGAACCGAGTTGGTCGCAGTCAGGCGTTATTTGATGTTGGCTGTCTGTTGATGACTCAACACTGAAGTGTGTCTGAAGAGATTTGTTCTGACCTTGGCTGGAAGAATCTGTTCAAACTGTTTCACTTCTTCAATGAAAATGTTTTTTTACCCTTTCGTTTTTCTTTTTTTTTCTGTTGAAAGCCTTGGATCCATGGAGACTAAACCATGGAGTCTTCATAGTCAGTGACGTGATGTATCCAACTCTAAAATAAGGTATATGTTATTAATTTCTAACAACAGGATGCAGACTTATAGAGCAACTTTAAGTCTTTAGCCGGCTATTATGCTACATATACAATAATGTTGACAATGCTACTGACACTAGCATGTCTTAGGAGTACTGTGTATTAAATTTCTGTAGCCTATTATGATATCTTTTCCATTTATTTAATTACTTTCTCTCTTCTGCTGGAGGTGGGAAGAGACTTGTGATGATTTGCAATGTTTTTCATAGAGAAGTAATTTAAAAGATTTATGATTTTGTTGCTGGTCCGTACATATAGAGTGAGTCACGCATTCATCTGATGTGTAGAGTAAACTGACACGGGTGCACAAACTTAATATTGCACTGTGAATTATGTATTTGTGACACAACCTAGAGGCTCTTATAAGTCTTAACAGGTTACACACAAGAGTTATATTCGTTGTACAAAATATGTAAATATGTATATTTGAAATATGTGTGGAGTTGTTGAATAAAGATCACCATTTTTCATATTCACACAGCCTGTTCTTTTTTTGGGGGGGGGAGGTATGGCTGCTTCTCTGGATTTTCAGCACACACCCATGCAGACACCTGGGCTGCTCAAAAGCATACCTCAAAGGTTTTTCTGAAAGAACTCACGCAGCCCTTTTTTGCTGCGAGGCAGAGCAATTTGCTCATATCCCTCAGCGCTTTCAGTCTCATCCTTTGCAAGAGAAAAAAAAACACTCCACTTCTCTCTCCATCTCTTCCTCTTACCGTTTACTCTTCTCTGACCTTTTGCGTAATGTAACATTTAACTCCTCAAACACACAAATGTCAATAGTGGGTCAACGTCTCTTCCTGGAATACACCAGGGGGAGCAGAAGCTTTGTTCTCATTCTTTAATCCTCGGCTTCAACAGTAACCAGAGGAGCTTGGGGTCAACTCATCAAACTCTGAGCATTATTTCAACTTACATTTAAACACTCTTTCATATCCACTCCACTTTTGCTTGTGAATCATTTGTTTGACCTATAAGAGCTTGGCATGTCTCCACCCTCTAACTGTTATGACTACCGAGGCACTACTGGCCGGGGCTTGCGTAAGCGTTGTGTTGCTTGTGTGTGTTCTACCTGCATGTGTGTGTGTGTGTGTGTGTATGTGTGTGTGTGAGCACAAGAGTCAGATTAGGTATCAACAGGGTAGCTGGAGTGTCTAGGGTGTTGGTAAGCTGCCAAACCAACTATTGCCCAACACGTCAGAGCTGGGGCTCCTCCTCAAGGGATGACAGTTGGGCCCCTAAAAAAGTAGGCTATAGTGCTTGGTAAAGCTATACATACCTGGAGAAATGTGTGTGTACATAAAGTTTATTTCCATTAAGTGAGGATATTCATTCGGGAGATGGAGGTTTTAATATCACAGGTTTTTCTGAATAGGAATTTCATATTTAGCAAAGGGATATGTATAAATCTTGTCCTTAATTTCAACAAGAAAGGGCAAAATTGTCCTTCCTGATATTAAGCTTAAGAAAAGTGTTTTGTGGTGACCGGTGAAATTAGATTAGGTGTTACGAAATCTACTTAACTATACTGTGAGCTCATCTTCTCTTTTGGCCACAAGTGTAAACTTTATCCTCCTTTTGGTTGGGGATCACAGAAGTTTCCCAACAACGTAATCTTTGAAACAACACACCTCACCAACTTCCTCATGACGTGTTGGTTTAATGTCACACAAATCATCAGTCTCTTCCCAGTTCCTCTGTGATCTTATTCAGTAGACTGAAAATTGCAAAAGAGAGTTATTTGATATTTCAGCTGTTGTTTAGGTGCTGTTTTTAGTGAACAAATTCACCTTTCGAAGTTTTGGCAATTCAGATGAAAGCTATTATCTCTTATATTCCATGTGGAGTAAAGTGAAAGTAAAATACAGTGAAAGGGTGTAATACAAGCATTGCGCTGCCCTGTTTATCACAGCCAGTCCACACAAGGAAGTGAAGAAATAGATCTGACAGTAAAGCACCTGCTCCCATCTCCACACTGAGATGAGAGTAAGTATTGTGCCTCTTCCTGGAACGTGTTGGCTCAGGCGATCACTCCACTGATGCAATGGAAAGATCCCCCACTGTTTAAATGACTCTTTGACCTGATTTATTTCATAAAATAAATCCCAGCAGGAATGTTGTTCTGAATGTTGTTCAGAGAAGGGAGTAGGTGCTTATAATAAGAAAGGTATTTTCACCTTTCATCTTTAATCACAAAGGCATACCTGGAATGCTTCAGAAGAGTTATGATCTCTGCTGCAATCTTGTGGAGATGCAGTAAACTACAACTTTTTGCCAGATAACATGCCTGCAGATTATGACAGTTTCCAAAAAGGTTATGATGTTATGGATAATATGAAAACAGCCAGGGGGCAATCAATAACAAATCTTTTAATGCTTTCAACCCTAATTGATTATGAACTAGGTTTTTTGGTTGTTGTTTTTTTGCCCAGTATATCTTCATGCTGAGTTCAATATTATGGTTTCTTCGAGAAGAGAAAATGCTGGGACAGAAGCAACAAAGACATCTGAGATATTCAGACCATCGGGCATAATGAAAAACAGAATCACAAAATTTAAAAAGATCTAATAAAAAAAAACATAAACAGATCACTTTTTTCTAAATAAAAGTTAAAATTCAGCAGTGAGCAAAATCTTAAAACGAGATACAAAAAGGTTGTTATTTTCTCTAGACCTAAAGTAAATGTACGTGAATTGAGACAAAGATAAAAAATGTGTAATTTGTGCTCTGATTAATCAAAATCAAAACTGATTGATGTTTCTGTAAATTGTTGACTCAGCATCATTACAGCTAAAGAGGAGAACATAAATTTAAAAATAAAAAACTGCATCCAAGTGTGTGGTGCATTAGTCCACATAAAGTGGCCAACTTGCATATCTGTGAAGGTAAGCATTCATACTGAATAATACAATATTGATTATTTCATTATATCATATAAAAATCCTATACTTTGGGAATAGGTTTATATGTTGTTCCCAAAGTATAGGATTGCTGGTATGCTGCATTTCATGTCCTTTTTTGGTACAAATTTCTCTTTTTTATATACAATATACAAGAAACATGCTGGCACTTAATAATGTCTGAATCTTAACTTGATGAATGACAGTAATAGATTAATCATTTACTAATGATATGGGGCTCTTTCTTGCTGACCTAATGCTCACAAATTTCACAAGGAAACTTTAATCAGCCGATAGTAATCAGCAAATTAATCAGCAATGTCTACAATCATGTTCATTCCAGCTCTGCCAATGCACTCTCTAAGAAACCACAGAAAGAATTCATCTTCATCTTTCTCAGCCAACGTGAGTCTCTGCTGGAGGTAGATGAGAGCCTTGGTGTTCTCTAGGTTAACAACCTCATAAGCTCAAAGAAGAGACACCGTATGAAGATTTTTTTTCTTTGTTGATGTTTCAAGTGAAGTGGCCCCTCGGGATGCTGTGTTATCATCATGTCTTTCTATTCAGATAGAAACCATAAAAGAACAAAACATTCTTAGAATGTGGCCTTTACAAGGTATGTTTATCATCATTTCTCTGTTCTCTGTTACGACCCCCTATTGGGTCTAAGCGGAAAAGGGGTGGCAACACCAACTATCAGAGACAATGTATAAAAAAGGTAAGTGATTTATTTACAAGGTGCATAAACTACTAAACAAAACCCAATATATATACACAAAAGAAACAGTCTCTGAATAAATGGCCAAACAAAAGGAAAACTCAAAATATCCTGTGACAGGAGAATAAACCATTAAATTCAAACAACAAAACAAAACAAGCCAAAGTTCTCTAGTTCTTAAGCAAAACCACAAAGCAGCTCTGAGCAAGTCAATGTGTGGCAAACTGTGCTCCCAATTCACACAGCTGCCTTGAATGGTTTTCAGGTGTTTAAATGGTGCTGGGTCATCAGGACCGGCTAATTGGAGAGGTGTGGGAGTGAAGGGCGGCCAATCTGGTGTTAGTGTTGATGGGAGGGTGGAGCAGAGTGATGACGATGATGAAATGGATCTTGAGGCGGCCAATCCTGGAAGAGTGATGACACAGGAGGGTGGAGCAGAGTGAGGATGATGATGCTGGAACTGAGGAAGTAACCAATCTCGGAGGAGCAATGGCAGAGTTCCTTTACTTAAGGTCCTTACAGGCCTGGGCTGTAACAGATACAGATCTTTCTCTCTCTTGTTAAATCATAAATTCTCTTTATCTGCCCCTCTAAATTGTGGAGTTCCGCAAGGCTCAATCTTAGGCCCAGTTTTATTCACCCTGAACATGCTCCCGCATGGTTCTATTTTTAAAAAGCACAATATTTCATACGCTGATGATTTACAACTGTGTCTCCCTTTAAATCCAGAAAACCGTGATTCAGTCAAATCAATTCCTGCATGCTTTTTTGAGTTCAAACGTTGGATGGCAGACAATCATGTTCAGTGAAATGAGGATCAAACACAGGTTATTTTTTTGGTTCACCAGTTTTCACTGAGCAATAGCTCAGTGTGCACAAACAGGCCAGAAATCTTGGAGTTATTCTCTACTCTGATTTAGCATTTAATAAACACATGAACTCTAGTCAAATCTTGTTCCTTCCAGTTAAGAAGTAGAAGAGTAGCCGAAATTAACCCATTCCTTTCCTTGAAAAACTTAAAATTGATTACCTAAGCACTCATTATTTCTTTCTTTTATTTTTATTTAGTGCATACATATTAACAACAATAAACAAACAAAAATAAATTAATTAATTAAATTAAATAGAATAACCAAAAAAATTTAACAGTAAACAATATGACATGAGGCCCAAAACAAACAACTTGGTATTTTAAATAAGGATATATGTACATTAAGAAAAGGAAACAGCTAAATAAAGTTTTCAAAAAAATAAAGATAAAGATTTAATTTGTAAAAGTAAATAGATAACAACAGAATGTTAAGTGATTCAGTCACCCCTTTTCAGCAGTGATGATAATCTCTTTTTTTCTTTTTCTTTTTTTAAATAATGATAATTATAACAATAATTATGATAATAGTAATGATAACAACAATAATAATCAAAATCTTTGGTGACCAGCTAATTTAGTTTGGGTGGCTGTGATGCCGACAAAGATACCTCAGACGTTTCCACCCCTATCCCGATCCCGGCACCCCCATCCCGAAACATCGCCCAACGTCCCCCTCAAGCCATGCCTAACCTGTTTGTATGTTTTATTGTGTGTGCGTCTGTCCTAAGATGGTAAAATGCAATTAAAACTTACTTTATTCAGGTGTTTCTCTGTCTGTTCTGTATTGTCTGCAGATAGTACAAAATGCTACAAAATACACTCATAACTAGAACAAAGAAAAAAGATGACATCACCCCTCTCACCTTTTCACTGCACTGGCTTACAGTAAAATATCCCATTGAATTTGAGGTTCTTTTATATATTTTTAAAGCTCATAAACACTGGTTCCCAACATGGGGACCAGGCTTTGAACGTTCAGAGCCATTCTGATTAATGTCCACACATTTATTTTAAGAAAAAATAGTAAGGCTATATGTTATTAATTTAACTTCGGCTTTATTGAAGGACAAGACTCAGCCAGAGTACAGTAATTATGGTGAGAATCTCCCTTTGGAAAGCATAAAACCAAGCATGGTTTCAGTATGGGGTTGGGCAGGGGGTCCATGGCTTTTTAGTATTTGCATGAAGGGGGCCCTCAAGGAAAATAGGTTTGGAACCACCGCTCTAGAATGTGCAGCTCACCATAACATTGTTGAACTCCTCTGCATGTAAAACACAATTAGATGTCTTAGATCTACCAATCAACTACTCCTAACTGTTTCTGCATCAAGAAGAGTGAGAAAGGAGGATCAGGCTCTTTCTGTAATAGCTCAGAAGCTTTAACAGTCAGTCAAAGACTCACTCAGCCTCCATTATTATCTTCAAGGCTAAATTGAAAACTCATTTATTTTTCAAAGCCTTTGGATGTTAAAAACTTTTCAATATCACAATACCAATAATATTAATAATAATATTGTTCATAGTGTCAAAGTTCTTTGATAATGTACTATTTTCTTTTTTATCAAACACATAAACTGTCACAAATGCCTGACATGTTTCGAGGGTAACCCTTCCATCTTCATCAGAGGTGTCACTGGATGGATAGATGGACTTTTTTTTTTTTAATTTAATTACTTTTATTGTTTAAGCATTTTATTGTTGTTTATCTTTTGTTCCTGATCATTCTTAAGCACTTTGTTTTTTATGCTGTACAATTTATGCTGTACAAATAAATTTGATTTGATTTGATACATAGCTGTTCACAAGACAATCTCTTGTTATAATCTCTGCTACAAACAGATGACTTTATGCTAATAAAAATTGTCTTGAAAAAATGTGCTCCACAGTGTAAAGAACTAAATTCTCCACCTTTGCATATCCGGAAAACAGTATACAGAGAAAGTTGACTAAAACATATTGAAACCAATTTGATCATATTCAGTAGAAATGTCAGGCAGCACACATTCAGAAACACATGGATTAAAATTTAGGGGGGAAATTAGGAAAAAATACTTTCTGCTGTTAAAAGATGCTTTTGAAGACATTCAAGCCTCACTATGAAATAGAACGATCATTTTTCTCTTTTTCTCCAACATCACAAAGAGAAGTCACATGTTGCATATTCTTAAGCTTAGTTTGTGTGTTTGTTTTGGGCTTTTTTGTTTGTTTGATTGTTAAAAACACATAACATTTTAAACTTGTGTCAAAAACTTGTCAAAGCACACAGATAGCAACAAAAGTCCAGTAGGGGGCGATGTTTTCATTTGAGTTGCTGGTTACTTCAACTGTTGCAGGTTCTTTGACTCAAGAATCAAAAGAGTGGTTGTCTGGCAATACAAGTACAGTATTTTTCTTACAAATGAAAACATCTATATATATATATATATATATAGATATATATATATATATATCTTATAAAAACTAAATAACATATGACCAAACAATGGGTTTTATTCAAGTTTGTCATTACACTCTTGCGTTCCATCCATTCTTTCATTTGCTGCAAAGGACATCAACAAACATTTAATATGTGGTTTTGGGCTTTTAAACTGCTGCAGAACAAGTCTTTTAGGGCCATTCTTCATATTGTTGAATGAATCCCAAGGACACTTAAAACTAGTATTCTGTTTTTGGATGTTGCATGCATAGTGAAAGCAAAGAACCTTTGCATTTGTTTTTAGGAAATCTAATAACTAAACTTGGCAAATAAGACATTTACTTCAAGATCAGTTATTGGCAAAGCTGGAAATGGAATAACATAATAGGTTATATCATGTTTTCATAAGTGACACAGTTAAAACTGTTTTCTAAAGAAAAAATATAAATCTGGAAAAGTTTTAAAAGGAAAATCAAGACAGTAAAGTTTTAGGGGAATTTAGATTTGTTCCTCAAATTAATGAAAAGGAATCAAAATCTTATTTTACATAATTTTGAGTTCGAAATGGACCTAAACCAGTCAGAGGTGGTTTTGCTATGCAAAGAGCTGGCTGTTTCCACATTTTTCCTTGCCATGGTAAAGATGAAATCAGAAATTCTCTTATAAAATAAAAAAATAATTTCAAAATCCTTCCCAAAAAAAAAATAAAAAAATTCAAAGTCCTGTTTTAACAGTAATTGTATCAAAAAGTTTCAGTCATAAAACTGTTCAGATGCGTCCGTAGTGTGGCAGTGAGCGAAAAATACTAGACACATCATGTGGATGACCTGGAGCAATCTGGAGTTTTGGTTTTCACGCTGCAGAAAATTATCAAGACTATTATAGAAGAAAACATGTTACACAGTGTCAGAAAACAGGGTTTAAGGCAAAGGTCTTGGGTCTGTCAGCAGGACAAGGACACAGCTCAAATGGACTGTTTGAACCGTTTTCACCTTACAGCCCCCCCTTTGCCCCATAATAGCTTTGGCATTTTGTGCTATAAAAACTGTAACCAATGCCATTTTTAAGAGTTTCCAAGAACTGGGGCGGCTGAAACTCAGGAAAAAGGGCAGTCGTCAGCCAACCAGAAAGTCAGTGGATCAATTCCAAGCTTCCCTTGACTACATGTCGAGGTGTCCTTGGGCAAAACACTGAACCCCACGTTGCCTCCTGATGTGCCTATCTGGGTATGAATATGTGTGTTAGGTAAAAGCACTTAGTGTGTAATAGTAAAAGTGCTGTATGTGTGTGTGAATGTGACATGTTGTGTCAAAGCACTTTGAGTGGTCATGTGACTAGAAAAGTGCTATATAAGTCCAGTTTATTAAACTGCATTTTTATTAAAAAGGCCACCTTCTCCCATGACTAAAAGTAAATGACACTGGCATTTCTTGTACTGTCACATCTCTCCCCCTCTTTCCACAAGCATGTCCTCGTGCTCCATGCAGGATGCCACCCATTAGGAATCCATGGACCCACCACTAGTGCTACATGGATCCTGCAGACAATGCCAGAATGTGCCAGGGACAAGGAGGGCCCGGGCAGGGTATTGAACCCACAACTTCCCAGGTGAAAGTCATGCCCGCTGACCAGTCAGCCAAGAGGATACCCCTATGGCCAAGTAGCCAGGGCACATGCTCAATCGAGGCGGTGACAGGACCACACTGTCACAGTACTTCATTTCTTACATACAGTATAAAGATTTAATGCCTGCAGATCAGAATTTTCAGAACAGGTTCAATAACATCATCACCGGAACATTGTTACCAGGCTTTTGTTTAGTCTATAAGCAACCGTTCTAATTTAGACTAAGTATAAATTTCAGACTTTGCTGGAATTTTTTAAATCTAACCCTTTAGATTACTGATAAGGATAAAGAGACTTAATGTATATTAGAATTCTCCAAAGTATCATATGCTTAGAGCTTAAGGTTGTGTGCACTTATCCCAGCTAACGTGGAGTTGTAATTAGCTGATTTTGAGGATGTTTTTCAGTAGAGAGTTCAAAAAATAGCCTTAGGCCAAAGGAGTTACACTAACTAGCAACAACACCTGACCCAGAACTTTTGAGAAAGCTAAAATCTGCTAATGGAAAAAGGACTGCATACTCCTTTAGCACGTAACAATGGAAAAATGGGAGAAGCCACCAACAGCCAAGTCCAACATTTTTCATGGTTTCAGGAAATATTTGCTGTCACTGTTGCTAAAAGATTCAAATCAAATTTTATTTATAAAGCACATTTTATACAGGAGTAGCACACAGTGCTTAAAATGACAATAAAGAAACGTTTGCATTTTTAAAAGGATATAAAATAACTATCTAAACAAACACCTACTCTCTTTGATCCACTGATATGACCTTTCTGCAGGTAGAATCAAAAGAAAAGGAACAAATGAAACATGTTTCACATCCAACATAAGCTCACTTTTACATCCATTTATCTCTAAAAGCTGCAGCAGAATAGAAAATAGCCTCCATGTTATTCCAGCAATGAGCTCAATTGCATGTTTTCCTGCTGTTTCTTAGAAAATGTATTATTGCACCAGCAGCTCTGTGTGCTGGCTGTAGTGTTGTCACTAACATTACTGACTCATGGCTGCTGCTGATGGAGACAATGGGGTGTACCAGAACGTTTCCTGAAAGCTTTGTGTAATTCATGAGACCGTGTGACAGACAATCCAGACTGATCTGCTTTTTCGGGGGGTAATGTGACATTCTTATGGGGGATATTCCAATTTTTTTAGATCAATATGGGGGTACTTAAGTCCATCCCAGCATGAACTGGGTGTGAGATAAAGAATGCCTTCAAAATTGTATGATTTTAATTAAATTTTGAAAAATGTGGAAGAAATTGTTATACAAGCAAATCAAAACTCTAATTCAATTATGCTTACAGGACAAAAACATCCTGTGTTTCAAAAGTATATAATTACAGCAGGAAGTTTCTTGAACTCTGTCTAAATTTCAGAGTTTAAACAAAGAATAAAATGAAGTGAGAAAATAGCCTATTTAAAATCAAAACGCTCAAGCACTCTTCTCTCCTCAAGTACAAAGAGGTTTAATTATAATCATTTTATTGAAATGAAGCAGTACTCTGCTGTCACCCTGCCGTGTTCTCTCTAAAAGATCTCTTGCATCTCACTCATGCTTCATGGGGCACATGGTATCCTGGGCTTTCAGGGCTGCCTTGTTCAAAAGGCACAGTGTCAATCTACCTAACACCCGAATTTAGTTTCCTCTACAGTCTTCAGAGTTTGAACACAATCACATCCAGTCTCTCTAAAACAGACCTATATATCTGTGAGAAGGATAGAAATTGTACAACTGTGACTCTATTATAGGTATGGTAGGTATTTGAATTCCTCCCTTCTGATTGGATGTTTGACATTTCAGCTGGATTTCTAAATAACTAGGCCAATTACACCAAGGTAGAAGTATTTGTTTGGCACATTAGGGTGTGTAAAAATATATAAGCTCCTTATGTTTTTTTCATAACTCCATCTGAAAATGACAATTCATCACTTTCGTCCGAATGATGAAAAAATTGGTGCATTGGTTAAAGAGATTAGCTCAAAGTCAAACAAAGAGCACAGTGTGAGAGGGATTGGCCCTGCCACACATCCTCTATGGACTAAATGAGTACAGTGGCTATGGCCACAGCCATCGTGTCATTAAGCTTTGTAGTTCTCTAGATGCCAAGCATTTCCAAGCTTCAGATTAGAAGTTGAGCACATAGGTTCCATTGTGCTTCAGAGAAATTACTCAGATCAGCTGTACTCTACAGCAGCAGCATTCCCTCTTGTGTATTAGTTCAACTTGTGAACTCGTGTCCAACATCCTGAAAGAATACTTCATACATACAGTAGCTAATACTTTAGTGCAGCACAGTTTAGATAACTAAGTAAATACAGTAGATAAAATGACCAGCCAACTATGAGGACTGTATTGTTGAAATTCTATTGAGCTGGAATTCCGTGTAAAATGTAATTGATTTGCCGTCCAGCAGTCCAGTTATATCATGATATCTCTATTTTTGCATTATGATCTATTAGTTAAAAAAATGCACATGAAAAGGTAGTCTAATAACTGTGTTGTTCCCACCAGTAGAGAACAGGAAAGCTGGGATGATTACATGCTAGTACACTTCCATTTCCATGACAAAACAGCTTGTACAACTGTACAAATTGTATAACAAGTACAAAGTAACAATGTAGCTTTAACTATTCATTAAACTCTGTTTTTCTGTTTCCTCCAGCTTTAGTAGAAATATATGTTTCTTTTTAGCTTGCTGTTTAGCTTTCCTGCTGCTGGTGAAAGCAAAAAGGTAAAAGTGAACCAAATAAACAAATTGTAAGATAATGAGTTGAAATTTGCGATGATGTTAGTGGTGGTAAGAGTTTGACAAGGTGTAGGCAAGTCAAAAGGTGAGATTAAAAGAGATTAAACAATGGCATTGGCATGGACCTGTTTTCCACCCCATTTACTTGCAGAATCTTTCCACACTGGCAGACAAAATGGTGAGCACAAATTTTACAGGATGAGAGCTCATCATAGTTACATAGAGATTGAGAGAGGACATCGAGAACTGTTTTTATTTACCTTCCTATACTCTGCAGTAAATGTAAACTTCTAGAGTTCATCTGATCAGATGGTTGCTGATTTTAAACATAAACAGAGAAGAGTGGTCATCAAGCTATTCTAGGACCCCATCAGCAGAAAAAGAAGTTTTGAAAAACGTGTTTTTCCTATCTTGTTTACCTCGAGACTTGCTTGTTTACTTTGTCCTTAACTCTGTGAGCATCTTTGAAATGTTGCTTACAGGAGTTAGATGGCTGATTATGTCATCCAAGAATGCAAAACAAGCACAGGAAAATTATTTTTTCCAAGTCAAAGGACATTACCAGGAGCTAGGGGAGTACATATGGACAGATAAAAGAAGTCTTGGCCCAGAAATCTTCAGCGATGTCAATTTTCCTGTATCTACTGCTCAGATCTAGAGCTGAGTGTAAAAGCTCCAGCAAGGGATTCAAATAGTGATTGGTGGGGACAAGACAAGAATCGGTGTGTACCCAATATAGAAATGACAGTTTTATCACATCATTTTCCAAAATGTCTTTTAACACTGTTTGTTGTTGTGGAAATAGTTGGCAAAGTTTCTGTATAACTCACATAATAATTAGAAATATTTGGTATGTGAGCAAATCTATGGACTTTGTCTTTGGTGGCACTATATTAAAGCTTCCTGATAAGCTTCCCCTTCAAAAAAGAATTTAAAGATGTTTTTTTTCCAAGATGTTTAACATGACTAGAAAGGGAGATCCTATTCAAGGCTACAAAAATTGATGGACCTGAAAAGATAGAACAACGTTGGGTAAGACATTTCCACATCAGTCTGTCCAAGAAGATGCTCCAGGTCTTAGCTCTGCGTCATTATCAAATCCCTTGGGATATTGTAATCCTTTCAGGTTTCTAGGACTCAAATGATATTTCCAGCTGTCTCCACATATATCACATCAACCTGATTCCACTGAAAAACTTTTTTTTAAATGCACAAACTCTTTGACAATGGTGGCAGCAGGTAATAATTACAAGATAGGACAAATGCAAAACTTGGCCAAGAGACCATAGTTTTAATCCTGAGTGGAACTGTCAGTTTTTTCCCATGTACTGTAATGTTTTTGTGGTGTTGCTACAGTAACTTACAGTAACTTTTGTTATATTTAGCCAGAAAAATACTTGCTTAAATTTAGCAACCAAAACCCCATTAGTTTTTGTTGAGGGATAGGTGCCAAAAAAACGAGTCAGGTTTAGGGATATCACGCGTTAGTCAGAGAACAAAAGAACTGGATTTCTGCTCCTGTGATGGCTGCACCTACTTTAAAATCAATAACCCCATGCACCAACATATCACTTTTCTTAGTTTTACATACACGGCCAACACAAACATTATCACATCACTTTTGTTTGCACATTTTTATTTGAGAATGTTGAAGTACATAAGTTATATTTGTAGTACACAGGTTTGGGTTGTCTTTTGCATGAACAACTTTGTTAAAATGTTCTTATTTGCAATTAAGCTTTTTGCTTTCTTGTTTTATCTGTATTGGGGGGATCCTTGTGAGAAGCACTGTGGCAGAACTGAGGAAAAATGGTGCTCAGGCTTGCAGCAAACACAGCTCCATCAGGGGGGATGAATAAGTTGCTTACTTTATAACATTAGATATATATTTCAATTTATGAGTTGTTTATTTACTTAGCTTTTTGTGTAATTACTCCTATTTCCGAGTAACTAAAAACCAACTGCTGGGTTTTGTTTCTTCATTGTTAGATATTATTTGTTTCTCCTTGGGAGTTTGTGCAACTGGTATAACAGCCAGATTTTAAGTCTGCAGTGTTTCTTGCTGGTTAGGTCAGTTTGGTTTATGTTGAACAGATGGTTTGGAGTTATTTTGTCTCTTTAAGTTACTGTGATTACTTGAGTTTACATTTGTTCATTTGACCCCTTTTAAGGCGTCAGTTGACTTTTTGTAGGAGTTATTTATGTATTTTTTGGGTAAATAAACCCACTTTTTCTGAAACCACCTGTCTTTTCATGCTTTGTGGTTAAACTGCCAGAGTAGAGTAGACTGCATTATAGTGCCTGAACTGTGCCAAAAAAGAACAGTTAAAAGGATTAAATTACTACATGCTTACAAAATGGCCTTTCCCTTTCTGTTTACTCTGAACTCCCCATTGGTGAACGGCGGTTTATAAACAGGGAAATAATTAAAGGGGATAATCTTTCACTCCTTTGCATAGTACACAGGCTTAGCTGGAAATAAGCTTACACAGTGCAACATGCACAATAAATAGTACTGTATAATACTGACAACTCTGGCTTTAAAAGTTGGCCAGATCATAGACATAAATGAGCCAATAAATGATACACTGCCTGGCCAAAATAAAAGTTGCCACCCAAAAACAAAGGTCACACAATCTAATATTTTGTTGGACTGCCTTTAGCTTTGATTACGGCTCACATTCGTTGTGGCATTTTTTTGATAAGCTTCCACAATGTGACAAGGTTTATTTCCATCTAGTCATTCATTTTTCAACAAGATCTTATAGTGATGATGGGAGAGTCCGATCACTGCATAAAGCATTCTCCACCACATCCCAAAGATTCTCAGTGGGGTTGAGGTCTGGACTCTGTGGTGAATAATCCCTGTGTGAAAATTATGTTTCCACTCTTTCACATCTGACATCGTCATTTTGGGATATGCCTGTGGATCAGGAAGAAAAAATCTGTTGGCGGAATAACCTGGTCATTTAGTATGTTCAGGTTTCAGCAGACCTCATTCTTTGGGCATATAATGCTTTTTGGAAAGGGGTTAATCTGAAAGACCACATGACCTTCTTCCATCAATCCAAATCTTAATGCTCTCTCTCCCAAATTGAAGCCTTTTCAGTTAGCCTCATTGATCAGTGGTTTTCTGTGGCTACACAGCTGTTTAGTCCCAATCCCTTGAGTTCCCTTTGCATTATGCATATGAAAATGGTTTTATTTTCACTATTAAACATAGCCCTGAGTTCAATCGTCGTTTTTCTTCGATTTGATTTAACCAAATGTTTAAGTGATCAACAATCATGATCACACAGGATTTTTTGTGACCACATTTCTTCCTGGCAGAAAATGATTTCCCACTATCCTTCCAGGTTGTAATAATAATTTGAACTGTTCTTAACCCAATTTTAGTTCTCAATCTCCTTAGATGTTTTCTCTGCTTGATGGAGGCCAATGACCCTTCTTAAACAAACTAAAATCTTTTTCACAACCAAGGTGTTACAAACGAAACGAACGAAAAGGGGGTTTTGAACATTAAACCCACAAACAAATCTTTAGTTAAAATTTATTTACAAGTGGTGTGTGTCCAAAGACATGAATGTTAGGTTAATTGGTCTCTAAATTGTCCCTAGGAGTGAGTGTGTGCGTGGATGGTTGTCTGTCTCTCTGTGTTGGCCCTGTGATGGACTGGCGACCTGTCCAGGGTGTACCCTGCCTCTCGCCTGATACATTGCTGGGATAGGCTCCAGCCCACCCGCGACCCTGCGTGGATTAAGCGGTACAGAAATGGTGGTGTGTAACAACAAAAGGTAAATATAAAAGGGTAAATAACTAAAAATAAGTCTCAACGAGACCAAAGATGCTTTACAAGCTAAACAACACAAGTGGAGGCTTAAGCAAAACAGAAAGAGAAACTCCTAGGGCTCACAACAAATCATTGATCCAAAGCTAAGAAAACAAAAACACAAAGGATCTAAAAGCTCCACACTCAGGATGTACAAAATCTCTAATAACCCAAATGGTCCACAAAAGTCTCACAAAGCTCTAAATGGTTTTACAAAGTCTCACAAACCTCTAATCTACAAAGTCTCACAAATGCACAGTTGTTCTTAAATAGTCTAGCCTAGTCTAGTTTACATCAGCGGACAAACCCAAGCAAGAGGCAGGCTGGTGGCTACACATAACTGCCCTAAGTCAATAGGTGCGTTTCCATTACCCCTAGAATTGTGCAAGACCTAGATATTGCAATAAAAATCTGGTAATGGAAACACCTACATTTCCATCCATCCATCCATTTTCTGTACCGCTTAATCCATGCAGGGTCGCGGGTGGGCTGGAGCCTATCCCAGCAGTTATCAGGCGAGAGGCAGGGTACACCCTGGACAGGTCGCCAGTCTGTCGCAGGGCCACACCTACATTTCGAAAAAAAAAACTCTCAAATATTGCAAAAAGTTTTTACGCTCCCAGAAGGTGGTTTTTAAGACGTATCGATATAGAAGTATTTCGCAAAAGTGTAATGGAAACACCTTTTCTGCATATTCACTTCACTGGACGTGACATGGGGGTGTCGCGTGACCAGTTTGTTTACAGTAAAGATGCCTCGGAATGTATGAATGGAATTGAAGACGGGAATCTTTTTACAAATAACTAAATAGAAAAATATAACCGTCATCCTTGATAACAAACAACAGCGCCAGGAACAGGAGAGGTTCCAGTCAGCTGTCCAATCATCTAGGTGAGATCACACAGTCAGATTTACATATCAAAGGCCAAGGACCGTAACACACAGGATGTGTCTTTCGACATGGTTGTTTTAGAAATTAGAAGCTACTCATTGCATGCAGTAATCATTCAATTGGAGGCTTTTACCTATTTGCTTTGCTGAATCCACGAGACGACTTTTTTGGGGCCAGGCAGTGTACATGATACAACATGCAATATGCAGACCCCAAAGTATTTACCTTGCTTTTGTTCTACAAGGCATTTCAATGCAGGAACATCATGTCTTACAAAATGTAGACTGAAATAAATGCTTAAGCCGAACTTTGCTTTTGACTGTGTATGAATGGTGCAGGAATTATGGATCCCGAGGTTCATTTATTCACTGCTTGTGCACTTAAAAGGTAGCTGCTGCATTCATGAATCAGCAGGTGAGGAATGGCAAAGAAAAACCTCTCAGGCTTGAGGAATGATGGACAGATGGAGGTAAAATAAGAGAGGAAAGGGATTAGGAGCAGAAGGCCAGGGGTTCGGTGGAAGGCAGAGGGAATAAACATAGCACCTGGATTTGAAAGGAAATGAAACAAGGAGGACAGACAAGGAAAGGGAGAATAATAGAACAGTGAGAAGTCAAGATGGGGTGTCGCGGCAAGCTGTGTGCAGTTTGTATGGCTCCACTCTATGGGTGGCTTTAATTACTTTTCAGCGTCACTGCCTCTGTTGGTCACAAGCTGCAAGCTCAGATCACCAGCCTCTGATTATCAAGCCTTTGTGAGGGTCTGTGCCTGCTGTCAGGCCCTAATTACATTTGCGCTGGAGAGCATCTCAGCACGTCAGAAAGCTTACAAAGCTATTATTGAAGTGCTCCCCTACTTTACATGCTTGAACTGGTTGATGCTGAAGAGCTATTACAAACATAAATTGTGTTAAATGTTTTTCTAATTATTTAATTATTTTTATATGTGATTATTTGGTTTCCATCTGTTCTTAGAATATAATGGTTAAAGCAAGTACATTTTCAGGGCTAACTTGCAAACAGCAGGGTGGTAAAAAAAATTATGACTCATAATGAGGCAGCACAATGCAAATACCAAATCCAGTCATTGTGAAACATTTAAATACCCTCTTCCAACAAAGAGCAGAATTGCATCACAAACCCAACTTCCTCATCTGTGAAGGCAGTGAAGCTGTTACAAAATGAAAAAATGCTGTAAAGGTGTGAATAAAGCCACTGATTTCCAGTTAAACACAGCTATCCCCATGGACACCATGAGTGAGCCACATTGTATGCAAGGTGCTGATCAGTCTCCCAGATACTGCACTATGAATTCCTGACCTTTTCTTCATCTCCTCTTTAAGGGACCTACTCAGTCTCCTTTTTTCTTTTCACCATTTAGATTTTCTCAAGAATCTCTCTCTAGCCATTCTCATTCATACATACAGTCAGTAATCTTCAGATGTACTCGAAAGTAGGCTGAAGCCTTGATCACTGCCTGGAATAAAATGTGGCTTCCAAGAGTATGATGGCAATGGGAGTATGGAATTTCAAATATCTGACCTTGAAAAATGAAAGAAAATGCTGCCAGGAGTCTTGATTCTCAATTTGTAACTTTGATAAGGTCTCTCAACCATAACTTCTGCAATTTGTTTTGTTTTGTCATTTGTTTTTTGTTATATTGGCATAGAAAGAGCAGCAACATAAACCTTCCGCATGGAGCACCACTACAGGAAGCAAGAAAAGGATGGGGAAACACTGTCCCCCAAAACACTGTAATCATTTTTCTGCTGTACAAGTAATGCTTCACTTTGTTTTGAGAGGAGTTTGATGTTTTCCTTTCTAGAAAGCTAACACAGATACATAGCCACATTGTGTTAGTCAAGGGCTTTATTTACCACTGGTTCCAGCTGTAGTCAACTCATAACTCTTCCAATGACTGAAGTGATGCACGTGCACATGTTTTAGAGATTTGGCTTTGGAAGGAGCTGTGATGAGAGGGATTGGGAATGTTTTTGGCTTTAGGGTTTAAGATGTAGCTTTTTATTCCTCTGTGAATCCACACAGCTTTGACCAAGTAGATTGTAATCTTTAAAACAGCAGTGAAATAGTGAGAGAAACCCAAATGTAACGTTTCAAAGAAACGTTGCAATCAACTATCGGCAGTTGGGATGGGAGTCAAACTCTGCTCTCCTGCTTAATGGTGGTGTATGTGGCTCCACCAACCAAAATCTAACAACCAAATACAAACTTTGCTACCTGTTAAATGTGATGCAACAGCCCATTTGTGAGTATCTGATTAAATATGCTGGTGACAATGTATGACTGCACTTTTTTTTCAGTGTCCTCTAGTGAGAAAAGAGAGTGAAAATCATGTCTATAGCCTTGAATAAAATTTTCAGTTTTTGTGCTAGTTTTCACATGCTGTGAGACTGGATTAGGACCACATAACTGATGACAAGCAAAGCAAGACTGGAGGGGCTTTGTGGATTAAATGTACAAAAGATCAACATGATTTCACTGGGTTTGATGAAGTGAACCATTGCCCAGTCCTAATTATCTAAAAGCAGGGCATTCAAACAATGACCTACATGTAAGCACATGAAAATTTGTTTTAAGGTGTTAACAAGTATAAAAGTTTTTTATTTAAAAGAGGCGAGGGCCGCCTTTTTTACAGTTGTATTGGCTTTTTCTCCTGTCCTTCAGGTCTAACTGACTTTCCTTTAGATCTTTTTGTCCCATTTTGTTTTTCCTGTCACTGGTCTTTCTTACTCCCCTTTACTGTCATTTTCTCCCTGCCTCTTCCATTGCCACTGAACCAAAACGGACATATGAGAAGGTACATAGAGAGCACCAGATGTCTACTGAAAACTTGTCCACTCAAGCCGCCTGCCTGCGAGTATCCACACCCCACAAGTGTGCCGCTGCTTACACATGTCTGAAGGTCACATCTCGCTGCGCCATCCAGCGCAGCTGCTCTGGGCCGCTGAGCCACTCCTCACCTTGTAGTCCAGGACCAGCTGCAGAAAAAAATAACAATAAATCAGTCTCTTATGGAACCAGCTCCCAGTTTGGGTTCGGGGGCAGACACCCTCTCTGCCTTCAAGATCAGGCTTAAAACCTTCCTTTTTGATAAATCCTATGGTTTGGGGTGGTTAGCCATCTCTAAGTTATGCTGTCATAGGCTTAAACTGCTGAAGGACGTCCCATGATGCACTGGGTTCTTCCGCTCTCTGCTCCTTACCTTCCATGTATAAACATATGACAGTACATCATTAACGTATTTGTTTCTCCTCAGCAGACCTTCCTGGATAGAAGCTGTGATATCTGTTGATCTCTCTTTCTGTCCTTTTCACCGCAACTGGTCGAGGCAGATGGCCGCCCTCCCTGAGCCGGATTCTGCTGGAGGTTTTTCCTTCCTGTTAAAAGAGAGGTTTTCCTTTCCACCATCGCCTCAAGCATGCTCAGAATGGGGGATTGGATCGACGTCAAAATTCAATGCAATTTGTTGGTTTCCTTAGCCAGGCTATTTGTTATGAATTGGCTTGTATGAATACTGATTAATGACAACAGATCGGCTCAAACTGATTGTCTGTGAAGTGCCCTGAGATGATATTGTCATGAATTTGCGCTATACAAATAAAGTTGAGTTGAATTAAATTGGGGGGGGGTTCTTTCTTTTTTTTGCTAAAAAAGTTGGCAAATTTGTCGCATTTCTCAGTGGCGAGGAGCTCTGGGTTTAATTTGTAAGTTTTTCAATCACAGCAAACAGAGTGCGAGAATTGTCGACATTCTGGTTAATCATTTCAGATAAATGCAGTTCTCTGGCCTTGCACAGCTCAATGTTATAATTACACAGTTTTTATTTGTACAGCTCATAATGACTTTGAAGTTTTGTTTTCCTCCACTTATGCTCAGTTGTCTTGCATTCTCTTTTCAAATCAAAATCAAAAATCAAAAAGCCTTTATTGTCATTATATGACGGTGCATACAACGAAATTAGGAGTGCTGCTCCACCTGGTGCTTAATATAATATAAAACAGTATAGTAAAAACAAAAAATATAAACATAAATAAAATATAGAAAATTAAGGCACAGTTATTTACAGATATTTACAGTTTGTATGAGTTTGTACAGTTCTGTTTATTGCACTTTTATTTATTTTCAAGTTTGCTCAAGGTACTCTTGATTTTATCTGTGCAACAGCATCCATTACATTCACACTTTTCAAGTTAAAATGATCCAGGAGTCCGTCAACTAACTGCACTCATTGTTAGTAACACAGCTATGGCCTCAGTAAACTGAGAACTTGTTCTCTCATTAATGTACCTCTTCTTAACTGAGAAGCAGGTTGTTTGAACATTCTGGGACTGAACAGCTGTGTAGCTATAAGAAAACCACTAATCAGTAAGGCTAACTGGAGAAAAAGGCTTCAGTTTTCCAGGGAGCATAAAGATTGGACTCTGGAGCAATGGAGAAGGTCATGTGGTCTGATGAGTCTAGATTTACCCTGTTCCAAAGTGATAGGCGCATCAGGGTAAGAAGAGAGGCAGATGAAGTCATGCAGCCATCATGGCTAGTGCCTACTTTACAACCCTGTGGGGGCAGTGCTATCTGGGGTTGCTTCAGTTGGTCAGGTCTCGGTTCAGCAACATTATGCGCCTAAAGAATAAGGTCAGCTTATACCTGAATATACTGAATGAGCAGACTGACCGGCTGACCGACATGCCTACCTTCCTACCTTGTGCACAACTATGCTGTCATTGTGAGGTCGTAGACTTATGTCAGATTTCTTTTGCTTTTTAGGGAGATGGACTGCTCCAATTCCAGACCCTCACCCTTGTCACTCCTAGAGAGGTTTTGTTTGCGTGCAAGCCTTATTAATTGTTGTACTTTTTACCACTCATATTAACTTATTGTTCTCTTATTAGTATTTGCTGGACGTGAGTACGGCTGTTTTTACCTGGTGATTGTATAATTGTTAGACTGAACTGGTTTTTAGTGAGATTGCATGCATTTTCATGACTTTTTATTGCTGTGCTTGAAGTGTGATAGTCCAGTTTTAAGTTTGCAATCATCACAGGAAACAGTTCGTCATTATTGTATTGTGTTGAGCAGGAGACCAACGTTGTTTGAAACATACAGTTGCTCTGTCTTGCTCTGGCTCACTGAGGTGCTCTGCCCAGGGGTTGTGTTTTGGGGTGGAAGTGAGGGGGGCCACAGCCCCTCCTCGCCTCCCTCATGTTACAATTCTGTCCATCGATTTTTTTTTCTTTGTTGCACTGGCATATTCCAAGATGATGATGTCAGGATAAATCAAAATGTCCAGAGACTCCAGACCTCAACCGCATTGAGAAGCTTTGGGATGTGGTGAAGAGGGATTTATGCAGTGGTCTGACTCTTCCATCATTACAACAAATGAATGCAACACTACATGGAAATAAATCTTGTAACATTGCAGAAGCTTATTTAAACAATGCCACAGCGAATGTGTGCCGTAATTAAAATTTAAGGTGGTCCAACAAAATAATAGTGTGTGACCTTTGTTTTTGGTATTGACTTTTTTTTGGCCAAGCAGTGTATGCTGTCACTTTCAGCTTTTATGTTTGTTTCTCAGCATATTCAAAAATGAGTGAGAATAATACACACATCCCACTAGCGGAACAAATCAGAGCAAGGCCGGGGGCGGGGCAAATGACAGAGCACTTTAAACCAAAATAATAAAGCTCATGATAACATTATTTTAAAGCATACACATGCCCGCAACAGCGGGGCTTACAAGCTTCGGTACCATGCAGAGAGAACAACTGTGTCATTTTCAAGTCCATCAAACGGACATGAAACCAACAGAACAACGAAATCATTAGGTAACATGGTCACTAATAATAAAACACTAATTCATAGCAGTTCAGCACTGCAGATAGCCACCGTATAATTTTGACACCCACTTTAGCCATTTCAACTCAGAGTCTGTATCATAAAGTTTAATTTAACTGGCACAGCGGCCCACTTGTTCACAAACACAATTTCAACATGAAGTAGCCTATTATAGACCTACTCACCACTATTTGAAGGGCATACGACGAGCCTTGCGCTCCGCGAACTCATCCACGATGCTCTGTATGTCCAGTTTCTTTGCTCTCTCATTCTCTATGGACAACATAGCAAGTCCACTCAGTCTTTCCTGACTCACTGTGCTCCTCAAGTGGTTTTTAATGAGTTTTAACTTGGAGAATGAGCGCTCAGAGGTCGCAACGGTGACGGGAAGAGTCTGTCGGGGACAGTTTCTGGATGATAATATCAAAACAGGCATTGAAAACATTCACCTGAAAGTTGCTCTCTGCGTCAGCGAGGCGACTGTCTTCAGAAAATTAATCAAAGTGACCCTTAACTTTTCTGGCCCTGGTTACGACAAACTGCGTTTGACTTCCCCATTTTGTAGCTAGAGCAAGAGTGACAGACTCATCAAATTGCTCCCTAAACTCCATCAAAACACTGATGGCGTTTTGCAGAAGAGTAGATGCTTTCAGAATATCAGCGTCCTTAGCTTGAAATAACTGTTAGGCAGTGTTTATACACTCAAGAATCTTGGTCTGCATGTTGACCAAAAATATGAAAGAAAATTTGCTTATGGCATTCCCAAGCGCACTTCATTAGCTTCACTACATTCCTCTTTTTTCTTACTGGTCAGTTGTGTCCATGGTAATGGAATAAAACCGGGCTTCGTTTATTTCATTAATTATGTCAGCTTTTACACGTTGAGACAGGATGTAAATAATCTCATCTTGAATCTGG
>JAOXYM010000018.1:14281767-14291935 GCA_028567055.1 Leptatherina wallacei
TTTTTTAATTCCAACAAACACAAATTTCCTTACTTTCTGTGCCAAGTTTATAAATGATATAATACATAATATCGTCTTTATCATAACCTCAAGTCCATCGTTTTCAGCTGTGTTGAATGGAGCCATGTTCTATGTATGTGAAAGCATTTATTTTATCTTTGTGCCACTATGAATGGTAATGCACCCAGTAACAGGCCGCCACCACATTCATACAACTGGTTCTTTATGGTGTGTTTACTAGTCCATAATGGCTATCTTGCACTGTATTTGATGATATTGTTTCCAGTGGTTGTACAGACTGCTGGCTGCTAAAGCACTGCTTCCAGATGATGACACATTGTACATCGTTATCAGGTTAAAAGCCCAAAAAATTCCACACCGAGGAATGTGCTCCTTTTTTTAGCCCCGGTATAGCTACGTCTTTGCTGTCGCCACATAGATTATCTCTCGGTCATTTGTTTTTGTTTTTAATGCACTAACTGCCTCTCGATTCTACCAAATGAACTGGAAACGGGAACTTCCTCCTTGTATACGTCACATAGTAAGAGTGTAAGGCAGTAAATGAGGAAAATGGATCAGCAACACAAAGTCCAGATATGTGGGGTCATGGGGTCTTTTTTAATTTTGCTGACTATTTGGAAAAGAAATTGTCTGAAGTGTCACACCATACAGAACACAATACTGTAAATATCTAAACCAAATTTAAGCTAAATTTATTCTAATTGTACATATATATACTTACCCATGTTAAATCCAGATACATTTATAATCAACCCATCCATACAATTAAACAAATAACATTTCTCCTGAACAATATGAGGTTATTTCAGCAAAAGAAACAGCAGAGGGCTCTTACCTGGAATGACTGAACAAAGCTTAGCACTTTGAGCGATAGCTTTCGGCTCGAGTGAAGTAGCTCTTGAAGGCTGAAACAACATAAACAAAGCTTAAGTTTAGCACTACGACACTAAACAATACTCTTCCTAATGTTTCTTTTAAATAAAAAGATTTGAAAGGATGTTGGCTTGGGGGGAGGTTTTACCTCTCATTGCTGCAGAGTTTGTGCGAGGCAATCTTTCGACACACTTTGCGATTGAGCTCGGAGCTGAAGAGGGGCATGCCAAAGCACAGTTCAAGTGGGACCCACTCGTCTTCAGATGAAAGGGCTGAAAGAAAGAGAATGGCAAGGGAGAGAAAGAGTGGGACAACATGAGGCGCACGGCGCTGACAAGGGTGTCCTGATTTTGCATTCAGACTGCAGTCTCTGTCACACTTCATCATCCACTGTCTGACCCATTTACTATTTCTTCCAATTCACAAAAAACATCTGATTAAATGCAAGTTGAAAATGCTCTAAAAGAAAACGAAAATACACTTACTGTCTGTCTTTCCTTTGCTCTCTCCGTTCTCCTCGGTCACAAGCTCAAAGGACTCCGTGCTGCCGTTTGTGTCCAGGCCTCCACCAAGATGGGTGTCTCCTTGGAGAGAAGCAACTACATCACCACAGAGGCACATGACAGCTCTTCAGTTTAAAAAAGCACAAGGGTATATTTTTTGGCTTCTTTTTGGCTGATAATGGAGGTTTGTTAAATCCAAATATGTTACCTAGACGTATCTGGTTAAAGAATTTGTTACATTAGGATTAATAGGCTAAGACAGTTCGATCCACGTCCATTAGCAAAGGCAATCACAAAAAGACATGCAATTATGCAGACAAACAGCATAATTAAACTGCACTGTGAGCAATGTTTATCTAATCTGCACCATTAGTGCCAATGGCCCTTACAGGCAAGGACATTGCTGCTAATTCAAACATTCATCTCGACTGTCAAATGCTGACATGAACACACACACAAAGTTGGAGCAAAATGCTGGTGTTAGTCCCTCCTACCTCTACACTCAGTGCCGTCACTGGGCCTGCGACGGTGCCTGTTGTTGGAGTTGAGCATGGTGATGTAACCACACTGGTGCTCCAGATCAACATGCTCCTTCAGCTTCTGCAGCGCCTTGTGCACACACATGTTGGAGTAGGAGAACTCTGCACAGGGAGCAGATGACGCAAACAATGGGAATTAAGGACCATCCTGAACTCCAGAGTGAATAAGACAGAAGATAATGCTACCAGTATCAGCTGTAGCAAACCAGCATGAATCAGAATGTGATTAAATGAAATGAATTTGGAGGATGAGGTCTAAATGCTGATATAAAATTTGTTAGCAAATTATAAACGAAAAGGGCTGCAGACGATTTAAATCAATGACTAAAAACGCTCAAAGCCATAAATGTCAATACACAAATGTTAATCATTACTGCTTGATCCTGTACTACTCGCGAAAGAAAGGCATTCACCTTATTTATTGTTTTTAAATATAAGTACATAATTATAACCATATACATGATTTCAATGTATATTTTCAATAACCATAAGATAAACAGCATTTTCATCATCATACTTTGAGACAGTAAGGGTCTCTTACATTTATAACAAAGAAAAATCTGCTCTTTTGCATCACAAAGAGCCAGTTGAGGCTGTTTTTTCATTTGATCTGGATTCCTGCCAGGTGCCCTTGGCTGGAGCATTTCAGAGCACAACTGACAGGCAGTAGACCCCAGATTAAAATTAGAACATGCTGGAGATGTTGTATATCTCATGTGGCTTGGGAATGCATGGAAAGGCTGGTAAACATTGCTGAACACCTGGACAGCAGCCCACAATTTAGCCTGCAGCTACCGGCAGACACCAGTGAATAGATTAATACTGGATAAATAAACCAATAGTGTTTTATAAATCATTCCAGAATATATGTATCATTAGTTATGTGAAAAATGTATTATAATTATTTTTCCTCTATATGTCATCATCCCCTTTCATGTGGTTACAAAAACATCCTTTATGACAAGGTACCATGTTAAGTTCTCTGCTTCATGCTGGTTTGACAATGAATGAAACTCAGAAAAAGAGTGGGAACATGTTTTCATTGACTAACAGTCTTATTCGGGGCTAGTATGTCATAAAATATGTATGAACAGAAGATACATTTTACAAATTTACGCTGAGAGGGTCACTAACCTCCCTTCAGATCCTCCTCGTCAAAGGGGAATGGGATGTGAACAGTTTCTCCGTGACCATGCATACCATGACCCTGAAGGTTACACACACATATAACTTCCCTTATACACTATATGAAACAGAAATTGAAATTTGGAACCAAATAAGCAATAAATATTTATCGCTCAACTCCCCTCATGATCTTAATCCTATCCAAACAGGGTTTTAAATAACATGGAAAAGTTAAACAGTGTCGAGTTTACCTGGATTAGAACAGCAGAGTGTGTGAGGGCATCGTTCAGCATTGTCAAGACGTTAGATGTGGGAACAACTCCGGGGTCATGACCCCAGGAAGTGATCAACAATCTGTCATAAACCTTGAAGAAAGAAGCATGATTAAACTACCACAGCCATTAACTGTGAGAGCACCATTATGATCACATTAAACAGTTATAAATTATATTTATTGATTTAAATTAAAGACCCGTGTGAAATGTCTCTTTACCCTACAAAAGGGACATTTATCCAACTGTAACATTATCTGACTAGTACCATTTGTACAAGAAGTTGTTTAATGAGGAAGGCAAAAAAAGAAAGACAGAAAAGTTTATATTACCAGTCTGAGCAGCATTAACAACATAACCAGAAAGTTTGCCGTCTGAATCAAAGTTTTTTAATCAAATGATTAGGTTCTTTTTTTTCTGTTTGTTTTATCATTTTCAACTCCAAGTAGACTGCTCTGACAAATAGTCTGCTTATTTCCACAACCCAGACATGCAGTGAAGTGGAAATACACTTTATATTGTGTTTTCACAAAGTCATCCATTTATGACAGTTGAGATTCGCTGTCTCACATTCCCAAGATAATCCAAAAAATCTGTGCGCACTACAAAATACTTGGAGAATACAGTTGCATGATGGCATATAGCCACAAAGAACCAGGTGTTTTTTTAAAGAAACATTTTTGAGCAGGAATAACAGAAAGCAGCCAACCCTCTGACTAGTCGTACCTCCGACCGACAACAAAGTAAACACTTTGAAATAGATGGGATAAATGAAAGCATTCCCCAGCCCACCGTTGCTCAGACTGGCTTTCATTCAACTTATTATCTATATGGCTTTTCTTCAGACTGGCTATTATTTAACTTAAATATGTGTCATTCCTTATCTGACTTCAAAGACTCTTCTGTTTACTTTCCTTACAACGCTTTTTAACTCACACACACCTGACTAATCATTAGTTTGGCCTCACCTGGAAAATCTCCGGCAGTTTGCGGAGCCTGGAGCCCTTGGACAGCAGCAGAGATGGCGGGCCTTGCCCAGTCACGTGGTACAGATACAGCTTGAACCAGATGGAGCTCACCTCGGGGATAGCTGGGCCAATGTGCTGCAAGGAAAAACAAATACACCCATGTACATTGATAAGTATGCAAGCAGGACAAATGCACAAAAGCTATCTAATTTTCTCCTAAAAACATACATCAGTTAAATAAAGAAAAAGAAAAAGAAATTAAGGTAACTATATCAGAGGAGATCTGAGTGGAAAACTTAGAAAAATTCATTGAATTCCACTTCACTGAGTCGCAGCAGTGTAAGAATAAGCAACAGCATGAACGGCACAACAGGAGTTTAATTTCTCTCCCTTGGTTTCTCTGAGCTCAGTGAGAAAGTTGGAGTGGGGCCAGGCAGAGGAATTACTCATGAGCTTCGCCTTCATCTCCCCTCCCTTTCTCGTTACATAGCCCTTGTTGTTGGGGCAACTGCACACTGAGAAACTCACAAAATGCACACGCACACAATCACAAATGACCCTGTGCACACAAGCGTGTACACGAAGAGAGAAGGCAAACACAATCTAAGCACACGCATTAACCGCCATCTGAAACACAAAACAAAATAAGCACTTACATGACTTCACACACACAAACAACATTTAAAACAACTTCCCAGCATGAAACGCAGTATCCCTTCTGCTATCCCTCCCTCCAGGTATCATACCTGAGGTGTGCAGCTGCTGATGGGTCTGATCTCGTTGCTGAGGGGTGCCATTGAGACCAGCAGTTTGTAGTTCTTGTTGAGGACACGGCTGCAGGTGGCCTGGTCCAGACCTAGCAGGCTCTCACAGCGCAACATGTCCAAAGGGAAACCTTGAGGGGCGATAAACATGTAAAGTTATGATTCATCTTCACAAAACAGGCAAAGCATCAAGAGCAAATGGTTAAAGGAGATATGTACAGTTTGATTGCTACTGCAACTACAATGATAAAATATATTTCTTAAAGCAACAGTGGTAGTTGTTAAAGTTTCTTTGTGTTTCCTGGGTTTATGTCCGGTTTACTTTTGATGTTCTGCCTTTTCAGCATCTATTTCCACAAAAAAAGCCTCAATATACTCCAACTCCTCAAACATCGTCCCAACAAGCAGAGACTATGTTCTCATTTAAGCAGCTGCCTAGCACCCTGAAACTTAAAATATGCCAACAGAGCAGGAGAAGCGAGGCATTTTCAAGTAGCAGTTTTCTCCAGCTGTAATTTAATAACGAGATTCTTGTTAACTGGCGTAACAGAAATTCAGAAAAATTAGACTGAGAATAACCGGAAAACTTTCAGACAAAACCCTGGTCGACTGCAGAATAACCTCAGGAAGATTTAGCAGACCGTGGAGAGGGAGTGCACTTCTTTACCTGCACAAACATGACCTTCTTAAGCAATAAATATTTTAACAAGGGATACGAAAACCTTTGTATGTCACTTCCATTAACTGCTAAAGGCAATCGGGGGACTACAGATGAAAACTAGCCTTCTGGCTAATTCTGGCTTTTTTAACCATGTGTAATCATGAGTTTTATGAAATTGCATGGCCCCCCCTTTCAAATAAACTAATGATGATGATGAATACTTAGCAGATTAAATATCTCTCAGATGGATAATGGATGAACAAAAACAAAGACCGTCACTGAGAACAACTAGTTTTGTGAGCAGCATGCTCAACAGATTCCTTCCTTAACTTTTTGCCAACATGTTGGACACACTATTCAACTCTTTGTTATACATTTTCTTATGCATTCATAGAAAGATGAAGTAAGAGCAACTACCTTCAACTAATTACCTTCCTAAATGAACAGTTAATTTGAGATTATTGCAACATTAGGGGTTCTGTTAAGCTCCAGCCATAAGATTGACTCTGCATCAGAGCAGCAGCATGAGGACATCTGAGGGATAAGACATCAGAAATGAGGCACGCAGCCAAACCAAACAAACAGCATCTGGTGGCACAATGGTAGCTACACAGAAACAGAGACACTTGCTTTGTTGGTGCTGAAGGACATATTCTCTGCTGCTCCACCTGGAGACACTAGACAAACAAAACAGGCTTACTCGGCATTCAGTCATTTATACAAGTACATTAAAGAGAAACTATCCTAAGACAAGAGAGCCATAAAGACAGCCGCGAGTGGCACTAAGATAGAGTCTGCCAATATCTGCACAAATACAGGATCTACTCCCTCTTTGTTGCTTCCAGCTTTTAATTACTTATTGATTCCCTGAAACTGCAAAACAAGTTCAAGTAGTAGAATGGGACTCATTTACAACAGTCATTTGCAGCAGCTGTGGTAATGACAGCACAGAATATCTTTTCAGTAACAGACTCAAGGTAAAAACTGGGAAACAATTTCAGAAAGGAGCAGATTTAAAACAGATTTAGATACCTTTCAATATGATTTGTGTTTAATAAAAAATACATTATATATATATATATATAAACCAATTTTTCTGATCTGAGCTCCAGTTTTCTGACTAAAATGCAGAAAGCTCCAAAGAAACCAACAACAAGTGAAGATAGCTGGATGCTTCCTGAAATGTGGATGTGAATATCCTAAAGTTAGAAATAAGGCTCTACTTTAAAGTCATATTGGTTATCCAACTGTAACTAGAGCAGGAGTCACCAACCTTTTTAAAACTGAGAGCTACTTCATGGGTACAGAGTCATCTGAAGGGCTACCAGTTTGAAACATTCTTCTGAAATAAGAAATTTGCTCAGTTGCCTTTAGTTCTACATTAAAGTTAATGAATAATAAAACGCATCAATGTGAAGACACTGATCCCATTAATAAGTTCTCAAAATAATTAGAAACAATGGCTTGAAAAGATGGGAGATATCAATATTCAACACTTTATTTCTATTATTATTAGCAATAGTTTACATTTCCAGATGTCCATTTCTACATTTAACATTTCACTAGCTAAATTATTTACTTAGATATTTTAAAATCTATATAAATGCAAGAGTAAATTAAAAAAAATAGCAACAGAATAAAACAAAATTTTAAACTCAGCTCAGTGGTGAGTTGTGCTATTTTTAGAACAGGCCTGTGGGCACCTCATATTGTCTCCGGAGGCTACCTGGTGCTCGTGGGCACCATGTTGGTGACCCCTGAACTAGAGTATGTTTTGGTAAACAGTTAAAGATCAATGAAAAAAATGCTAATTTTCTAAATATTTCGAGGATTAATAATCAATAAGGTGTGCAATCTTTAATGTGTGATTTAAGCTCTCTTGTTCACATAATCACTGACTCCAGTCCTTAACCACTGATACAAATGTTACTTCAGTGTAGCTTTTATAGTCTGCAGGTTTGAACAGGATTTTTTTTTTAACCATTGCAAAATGTAGCCTGCAATTCATCAACAATGATGTCATCTGCTGGCAGAGCACTAACAGACATAGTTAAAGCACAGATAGGAAAAAAAAATTGGGAGAGAAGGCAGTGAGAACTTATACCAAAGCTTGCTTGTCAGCTTCACAGGAATGCACACAACCAAAGTAAACATTTTTCAACTGTATGCATGTAACATCTTCATTTATGGTGCCAGGTTTTTTTTTTTTAAAACATAAATTAAAAGACTGGACGTGACTGCATAATTACCTATGTTTGGGATATCAGGTCCCTGGTCCTGAGTGAGTTCTTTGTTGTAGCGCAGGAAGAGGATGGTGTTTTTAAGGGTCAGAGCATGGTCAAAGTAGCGCTGAGCCTCCCCCTCTGCTGTGCTCTCCACCTGAGAAAAACAAAACACGCATTTATTAATCAGCATCGTATTGGACTTTAAAAATCAATGACATTTTCAGGCAAGGCTCAAAAGCAAGCTCACTAAAGGAAAACAGAAATAAGTTTACATTGCAGTCTCACCTTCTCCAACTCGGCCAAGAAACTGTCGAGGGTCTCATCAGACAGCTTACCCACCTCAAACATGGTCACTGCATGACTCTTTAGGTTCTGGTGGGATGATATTCAAGAGAAATTTACATCTAGATGAATAAATCCTGCTATTTATCTTTTTATTTTTGCTGTTAGAAATGATATTTCCATCATGTCCACATGCAGTCACAAACCGGAGACAAGTTGCCCATCATGAGGAAGGCGGTCAGTGTCGAGTCAAAGAGGAAGGCGATCCTCTTCGTGGGTGCAGCTGGGATGCTCAGGCTGCTAACACTGGCAGTGTCTGCTGCAGAAACACAACACACATACATCCCACAAGGAGGAATTTGTATACCCGTGTGCGGTGTTGTTAATGGATGCTCTAACAAATGTTACAGCAAAATTAATTGGTATTTATTCTTAATTGTAGACAAGAGTTTTCATAAAAATTTTATGTGCTTACATAGACCAACCCAAACCATGTGTGTCTCCCAAACAGATTCATTCAAACTGATTTGCATGTAAATGTGATTGATCGACAACCACTCTGATAACTATTTCATTTGCAAGCAAGTCAACGGTGCCAGCTTAATGTGCATAACAAAATTAAAATTAGGCAAAAATGAGACCATTTTAGACAAACACCTATAAATGTCAGAGTGACTTTCAGAAGCACGACTGAGCTTTCTTGGGAATTAATTAGCGCTGCTACTTCAAACTTCTGAGGTAGCAATCATAAAGTGCTCTGTGAGCATATATCGGTATGTTTAATTATTTGCATGCGCAGCAGAAAATGCCTGTGACTGTGTGTGTGTGAGTGCTAACTTGGAGAAACAGACAAACCTTGGTCTTCCAGGCTGGTGGTGTCGGTGTCTGTGGCTGAGGAGCCTCCCTCCATGACGGGACTGCCCTGCTCCCAGGACAGCAGCATCTTCTGGGGGTCCATGGTGCTTCTACAACAGAGCACAGAACCACAGTCACACCACAACCAAACAATTCATCCAAGAAGAGTATTTAGCACAGTGTGCAGTTAATCTAAAACCGCTGAACATATCAATGATCTAGCATATTCTTTAGGAAAGAATAAGGATTTATTAGAAAGATACCAGTGGATGAATGGCTTCTGAATTTCCACGTATGCTCTATTGATGTGACAGTTTGCATCCTTAATTAGCAGGTTAATTTAGTAGGAAATGCAAATAATGACAAAAAATTTTTATCACTATTCCAAAAAACGACATGTTTGGTTCAGGTGGAGTGCAGCTGATCGATGATTTCAAGTTTACAAACGGATGTTTGGCCAACTAGCACATACTTGAGTCTGTTAACAGATGGGGCATTCTTCCAGGTGGGGTGGAGCTGGTCAGAGCTGATCGCATGTCCTTTCTTTACAGCGAAGCCGAGGCGACAGTACATGGAAACTGCATTCTGATAAAATACAAAAGAGACAATGATGCTCTATATGATATGAAACTATTTTACGACCGGAGTTATATGCTTTTGTGGATGCACATAATAAAGAGGTAACAATGATAATGTGATAAAAAATATTAAGCTGACTCCAGTCACATATAGCCAATAATAATACTAATATTAATACTGCTACTAACAATAATAACTTCACATTTTCTATTTGCTATATTGATCTCTTTGAAGCCAGAAATGATCACGCTTGCACAAAAGTGTGGACAAGGAGCTGGGAAGTTGAAAGCTGAATAAGGAAACAGATATTCATCATCAAATGTGTATTTGAAATAAAGGATTTATTTACAGAAGGAGCAGCAGAGCACTCTCTGTCAATCTAGCTAATGATATGATAACGACAGTGTTACCATTTCATGAAAGACTGTGATGCTTTTTAAAGGAGTCTATAGAAGTCAGAGATGTTGTGAAGCCTGCCCCTAGTGGCCGTCAGTTGTATTG
>JAOXYM010000018.1:14297888-14310293 GCA_028567055.1 Leptatherina wallacei
TATATATATATATATATATATATATATATATATAGAGAGAGAGAGAGAGAGAGAGAGAGAGAGAGAGAGAGAGAATTGGTTTGAAAAAACATTTAAGAATTTATTTTTTGGCCATATCGCCCAGCCCCACCTCACGGTAAAACAGTTTCTACTGTGAAACCATGGAAATTTCAGCTCCCAGACAATAATCAATTTGTAATGAAACACAGCTTACTTTCGAGGACCTGCACTGGTTCATCAGGTCAATATACTGGTTTCTCCCAATGCCAAGCAGCCTCAGACCTGTGCGATGATGGAAAAATAAGTCATTAAACTCAAATATTCCTCACCAACTGCTCATTAGTACTACTGTTAATAAATCTACCTCTTTATATAAATGTCTCTGACTTGCAATTACAATTGCTTCTGAAAATTACACAAAGATATGAGTAATACTAACTTCAATGAACTGTGTACAGTTAAAATGGCTCATTCCTTAGATTTCATGGCCTGTTTTGACCAGAGAAGGGAAGACAATTAGCATCCCAGTAATAATCCACAACTGAAATGAATGATGGACGCTTCCTGCTATTAAAGCCAGCACTTGTATCCACCCTCTTATCCAAATACGATCACCTTAAATGCCAAAAATCCAAACTGATGATGGTCAAATGGAAAACTCAATGCCACAAAACAAATGTAGCCAACCAACGGATCAAGCCATGTTTGCTACATCCATCTTTTATTTACAGTTAATAGCTCATCTTTGCCAAAGTGTTGTTTGAATATGCATAAACTTTCTCTGAAACAATCCCCTGACACATGCACACACACTCAAGCACTACTAATCTTTCAAACATACAGAGTGCCATCTCTGAAGATATTTAAAGTGAGTTTGTGCATGGATTTTCATCCATGGCTACAGTAAACAAAACACATATTTTTCAGAATTTTAGGAATCTAAAAAGATCATAGCCCATATAGCAGAAGTTTTACAATAGTGTGAATGCAAATTTGCCTTCAAGTCCCACATTGTTACCATCTCCTGCATGTGCTGCAAAGGCTTAGTTTGGGCAGGGCAAGAAGAGCTGGGTTGGCTGCCAATGCAAACAGGATCAAGTGAGGCACGTTTGTATTTCAGCCTCCTAACAGCACGCGTGTCCTGCTGTTTCACTGAGACACAGACACAACACACAAACATCCACCCACGTGAAACTCTTTGATGCACACTCATTCGGCCCCTCCATCCACCCACTTCTGCATCGCACACTTCCGAAGTTCCTCCAGGGAGATTAGTCAAGAGAGGTCCCTCTGGGTGCAGTAGTGACAGCCTGCTGGTAGCCTTCTGTCGCGCCACAGCATGAAGGTCCTGCACTGCCAGGACTCAGTCGCTCACCAGCCCATACCAAAGCCCGTTTCACTTGACAACAGTAAATCAGAGTGCTACAACTGCCCGTGCACTTGAGTTTCAGCTTTAAGTTCATCGGGTTTTACAAATCAACACAGTCTCTCAGAGATGCAGAAACAAAGAAAAGTGGCATTTTTCCCTCCTGTTCGCTTGTTTTGTTTCATGCACCTACAGTGGTGCTGGGACCAACAGAGATCTTGAGGCAAAATTGCCAAAAGACATGATTTTTGCCCAATGAGTTAATTATTTTGCTTTAGATTTTGTTAATATTGTGGGAAGTCTCAAAGCTGAGGCGTGATTGCTCATCATGTAAACATAATACATCCAGTCTTACTGGATTTTCTTGAGATGTTTAAAAGTATTTTACTAGCCGTTAAGTTTAGTTTATTTTTTTCTCCCCCAATTTCTGCCAAAATTGGTATAGATGCTCATCAGATAAAGCCTTAAAAAATATTAGAAATATAATAAAGTTTCAAAACTTTGTCTGTTACAGAAAAATAAGATAAAAATGGAGATATCTGCATAATTTGATGTAAGGGTTGCAACAATTTTACTACATGTCCTTGCTATTTTAGAAAATATCACCGTTTCATTGTGTAACAATTTTCATTAATGACAATTAATGATACCATTGCTTACAGCCATGCTTTTAACATGATCAGATCCAATTGCCACGGCAACTGGGCCTGCTGAGATGCTTGGTCTTTTTCAGACTGCATATAAGGAGAGGGAGTACGCACCATGCCATCACATGAAGCCAGAAGTAAAGTTGTCCAAAAATAGGTTACTTAGATATCAATCAGTGCTAATTAACATCATATTAGATTTTAATTTACAACAGCGTCGATGCCACCACCATCTTCATGGAGCTCCAGCAGCAGATGCAGACAGGCGGGCACATATCAGTAGTGCAGGTAGCGCTGCAAAATTTTGCAACATGAAAGATTTATGTTCTTTTTTCTTTCTTTTTTTTTTTTTTAGGTGCTCCTATTTTCAGTTTGGCGAACCAGTAGAAAAAGTCATTTTGAGGTGGTGTTTATTAAAAGCATGTTACGCCTCCTTAATTCTCTCTTTTCCCCTCTGTGGTATTGAAAATTATATGAAGGATGACTATTTTCATTGGTATTGGTATAGTCTGAAATTCTCACATCATGACAAGCCTAGCTAAAAGTGACCGTAATTGAACAATTATGGTCACTAGAGGTTGGAGTTGAAAAATTATTTTAACAAAGATCTATTAAATCATGGAGGTGTTTCTAAATTGCCATCAGCACACTGATCTGGACGAGTGGATAGCAGCTGTTGGCTGTACTGCACTCTAAGGTACTTCCCGGCTGGTTTAACTTTCGATAGCTCAAGTGTAATTATGGGTTGTGAAGGTTATTGCTTAAGAATTCATAGAGGCTGTTCATATTTGGTGATAACATCCGCCTTGGGTGAGTGGATCACAAGTGGGCAGCGGTAAATACAGGTGTGAAGTCACTCACAATAAACTGAGAACACATTAAGAACCGATTCCTCAGGCCATAGTCAGTGGTGATCTGGGACACCTCAGCCTGATTCTTTGAATAATCTGAATGCAATTAGCCCCGGGAGCCCTTTATAGGACCACCAACTGACCTAAAGTGACTCCATAAACAGCCAAGCTACCAGCCTAATGCTTTGTTGCTCTCTCAGTTTTTAGAAAAAATACAAGGTGCAAAAAACTGTGTCAAAACTCAGAATAAATTCTTCACAGAAAAGCTCCTGTCAACATCAACACCTCAACACAAACACTAACCTGTGAACTTATATCGAGGAAATTACTTTTTAGGGGCTTAAGGGTATTACTGAACTGGATCATTAGGTCACTTCTCAACTCACTGTCAGGAAAATATTCATAAGTGGATGACCAGGACGTTTCTTTTTTCTTAACTTCGGAGATCTGCCTGTGTTATATTTATTGGCATTGACTTTACCCGCTATGGTCACCGTCTCATAAAACATTTGCATCAGTCAAATCAAAAGAACTTCAACTTTCCAGAGGTATGTCTAATGTGTAACCACATACACAGCAAAGTTGAGTAGAAAGCAGTTGATGGTCCACGGGTGAGCTGCCTGTATTTCAGTGGTTAAAAGCTTCAACTTGGGTCAGAAATGCATCGATGAGTTCTGCAACATCAAAATTACTTACTTGATGGTCCTTTAGTCTATATTTCTTCTATTGTCTCTGCTAGGTAACAGAATTTATCGAGATTCTTGTAAATGATTCCATCATAAATGTGAGTCAAGCTAACATGACACATGCTGATGTCCAAATAATGAATGCATTTGTGACATATCAACAGACCTACTGATGCCCTGTTCTTTGATCACAGCTGACGGTGAAATAGCCTATGTGTTCATTTGCATAGATGACGTAAGTGAGATCCAATTGCAAGTGGTCCACCAGGACATGTGGGGACAGCTGTAATGGTAGGTGGGAGCACAAGTACTTGAAGCTGTCCACTTGTGATCCAATCAACCAGGACACATGTTAACACCAATCAATGACATCTTTGCACACTCTAAGAACGACACTGCAAGTCAGACAACCCTCAGGAAAGCATCATTCCAATAACTTCTTGCCCTTTTCACTTTCACATCTCTCATACTGTTTAAATTTTGCATCCCTTCATGGTGACAGGGCTGCCTGTCTGGGGAGAGATGTGGATAAGATGCCAGAGACACAGACAGAAGGTAGGTGTAAGAGATAACCTCACAAAAAATAACATAACAAAACCTCACTTGAGTCATTTCAACGCTCTGGGAGTGAAGGGGGCGACAGAGAAGTAAAAGGAAGCAAAGATAAAAACTCACAGTCAGCAGCAGTGAAGTTGGGCAAGGAGTCATAACTCTTCTCACTGTTCATAATATCCTGGAGGAACAAAAAAGAAGAAATGGAAAAGAAGAATGACATTTTTTTTCCTCCCATTTTCTATATCCCCTGCTGAATAAAAGGATTAGTTGATTTGGGCAGCCGTGCTAATTTCTACTCCCCATTTTCATGAAATGCTTAGAACAGATTAACAGAATGTGACATAGCCATCGGCTATTAAGTGGTCGCAATTCAAGCTCAGTCAGGTTGAGTTTAGCATGCTTCGGAAAAAAGCTGGAGAACTGAGGACTAAAATTATTTGTTTTTAGTCGTGTTTGAAGTTAACACTGAGCATGTTAGCCACATCTGTCCAAATGAAATGGGAAGTGTGCTAAACATGGAACAATGGAAAGTGGCAGCTGCCTCCTGCACACACACACAGATCTGTAAAATAGTGGAAACACATCTGTATGCTTTATCAAAGAAATGACCCAATGAATGTATAATAAGCATCAAAACAAATGTGACTAAAAACAAGTATATTGATTTCATGAAGATATGGATTACTCTTTGATATCTGCGTGAACACATGGTCTCAGTGTTTTTAATCTCAGGGAAACTGTCAGAAGTCAAGGAGAACCCGGCAGGTCTGAGTCTTTGACAGACTGGATCTCTGCGCCAGCCTCAGTCAACAGACTGTGCTTTATTAGTGAGTGTGAGCCGTCAGGCGGACAAAGCCCAAACTGACTGCTAAGCAAGCAGCATAGATTTTCCCTGGATATGTTTGTCCTAGGATCACCCCTGTGTGTCTCTCTGAGCTGCTCTGTGAGGCTTTACTAGAAACTGACTGACACCTAGTGCCCAACTGATGCCTAATCCATTTATACACACTTTCTTGCTAAATATTTTTGTACTTCTTTTTTATTGAGGGGGTTGCCAAATGCACTGACTCTACAGCATCTTCCTTATCCAGCATTTAGAATTTATCCTCAATAGATGCAAACATTTAAAAGAGCCATTGAGGTGTGCAAGAATGCTGCTGTTTGAGTAAAAAAAGAAACTAATCTCGGTCATATCAGCAGGGAAATGTAAAAAGCTCTAATCCTTTATAATTGTATTTGTTTTGTCTGAAACAACCAACCCTACAGTGCTCTCAAAGGACGCCAAAATTTAAGACACTGTTCAGATCAAATGAACAGAAGCTGGATGTTTTCGCTCCTGAGTTTGCCCAGCCAATTGTTCTAGAAGCAACAACGTGTATGAGAAGCACTTAACATGGATTATTAAAACAAGAAAGTGATTGATGATGGCCCCTCTCTTCATCAAAAACTCATCCATCCTTCCTGTCCCAGACTGCAGTGCAGCATGGGTTGCTTACCTCCATGATTCCTATGTAATATGAGAATGGAGTGATTCGTAGACCTTTGACCATGATGTCAGACAGGTGGTAGGGGTACAGCATCAGGTGGTCCCGGCTGTACTTCAGCAGCTCCTCGTAATACTTGCGCTCATCTTTCCTCACATGGCGCACTGTTCATAAAATGCACATAGCAATTAGGTCACAGCCAGAGGTGAGTGTTAACATGCAAAATCTTTACCTGACTAACACAAGTAAAAAAAAAAAAAGATACACTAATTTAAGGCAACCAGAGGGAATTAACATAACAGATTAGTTAATTGGTAATATATTGTAATCAATGTTCTATATTATTTAGGACAAGTAAACATACTTCTATGATTTACATAATTCTCAAGTTGCAACCCCAACTCAAATAAGTGTTAAAAGATGGGGTTTTATCAAAATTTACACTACAGCTAAGATGCACTAAATATAAAAACATTCATCTGAACAGTTTCCTCCTTGATCTCACACATACAGCGTTCATGTTGATATATCACTAAAGCATGTAGGCTTAACACGGGTGGGAGGGACCAACTTGCTCACCTAAGTTATTGCGGAATCGCAGCTGGTTGCGGATGCTGTACAGAAGCACATGTTTCTCATATTCGCGCTGAGAGTTTCCCAAACTCTGCAGAAAGAACAGGGCAAACAAGCGAGGATCAGGGACAGGTTATGCACCAAGGCAGCAAAAATGAACAGGGATTATTTTAACCCTGCATGCACAGCAATGTGCACCATTTTCCTGTGCCAACTTATTTCCTGCTCTCAGATTTACTGCACTGTGCTCTGATTCCAGCACATTCTGATATCACACTTGATATTAACAGGGTGAAACTCAAAAAGAACGAATCCCCTTGAGTTTTGTGTTGTTAATTTTTAGCTGTGCATACTTTCAAACAAAGGGTTCTTTAAGGGATGCATAACTCTAACACACTGGTTAGAGACTGGCACCATTACTGACCTTATCTAGCAAATTAGGTACAAGTAATGATGTGACTAAAGCTCAGTGAATGCAGCCTCCTTTTCACAGTTATTAGAAAATGTTGTTTTCCCTCAGTAATAGCAGGAAACCCCATTGCACTTCTTGTGCCATAGAAAACATGTGCTTCATTTTGATACAAAAAGTGAAAAGCTGACAAAAGCAAGTGTTCAGTACTGGTGAAAAAACCAACCAAAAAAATTCAATACGGTATTTCTATTGATCACAATTTAGTCTGAAAAAGTTTAGCATGACTGATCTCACATCTTATCAACAAAATTCCAAATTGTGTATTTCTATTCTGAGCTAAAAATATGGAATCAGTTTTGTGTTCATCCTAAATTGTCATTTGCATCAGCCCATTAAAATTCCTGCAGAAACATCAAGCCTGGACTTGGACTGTATCTGGTTGATATTCCAACTTTTCTGATGATGCAAGGGAATGCAGACAGTTCAAACAGCAGCCCAAAGCTATTAAACGCACATGCATCCTCCTCCACTTCCTGGCGACATGTCCTAATGATGGCGTTTATGCAGCAGGAAGGATTATGCAGATTATTAAAGGCAATTTACACATATATATATATATATATATATATATATATATATATATACACACACACACACACACACACACACATTATCCGACAGTGAAATTACACTACACGGTGAACACTTGCAACATTTACAGGTGGCACCCACGCGCTGAAATCATGGGGTGCCTTCTATCAACCGATCTGTCATGTGATGCCTGAGCAGTTTAGCAGAGGCAGCGTAGCTTCAAAGGCTGTATTGTAATGATGTTCTGTTATGGCTCCGGCTGGATGGTGAAACCTCTGCAGAGGAGACACTGACAGCTGCCTGAATGACAGAAAGCACCGCTGTGACATTGACAGCTTCATCTCCAGGGACACCCCGCAATTCCCCCCCTCATCGTGTCCCGGGGAAACGTTAAAATACGGTACCTGTTTGACATTAGCTGGGAGCTTGTTCCACGGATAATTCTGCCTGATGTGAAATTCCACGTCCGTGTTCATCGCTAGCTAGCTGGCTAAAAGCAGAATTCCTCGAGACGATCAGAAACGGGCTCTCGGGCGAGTCCACGGTGACTTCAGCCCTCCCGACACCCAACAACTGAGCGGAGCGACCTCTGACTTGGGGAGACGTTTGATCCAGTGATTATTTTCCTTTACAATAAACGGTCACTTCCTTGTTGTATTTTCGAACGAAGCGTTCGTCACGCTCGTGGCTACATTCGTCACTTCCTGTTGAGGCGTGACCATGGGGCTGAATGGAGCTCATAAGCAATGCGACTAATAAGAGATGATTAACTGACTGTGGATGTCAGCATTGTTATGTTAAACGATATTTGTTCTATAAAATTGGTTTATTATTCACAGAAACAGCGATGTTAAAGCCTCACAAGGAAAATATCGGGAGGTTTTGACAAGGCTGGAGGACAAGAGTGCAGAATGAACGGAAAGTCTCATGATGCAACTCTATTTAAAAAAAGATGTCATGCTCCGTTTATTTAAAAAAAACCAAACTAAATTAATACTAATAATACTAAATCACACTTTAGTATGGACAATCTAATCAACGCTTCTTCTTGACCTCTCCAGGACTGAAGTTAAAAAGGACTCTTATCTCAGCATCCGACAGAATCCCTCCAGGGTTCGGTTCTGATCGGAGCTATGGACGGGTCCTCCAATTGCAACTGAACACTCTGTTTATTTTATTTAATTGTTCTGTTTTGATCAACCTTTTAATATCTTTTTCCAACTCATCCAGACTCCAGATGCTTGATTCCCTTTTTTCCCCGACAATGGTAACTTTGGTTGGAATGCATACAAGACCATTTGAAGTTCTCGGCCCATTTTATATCATGCTATTTTATGTTTTATGGCAGTATACAAGACTCAAATCAATAAAAAGCAAGTTTAGAAAATGCTTTTAAGAATGACTACTGTTCCTGAAAAAGAGGCCATTTTCAGTTGATTTTGTTCAAGAACTGAGTTTAAAACAAACTAAATGTCAAATGTGCATTAAAAGAAGTCAAAATCATTTTTGTTAGGATTCGAGTGATCATTGATGATGTGAAAATAGTATGAAATACCTAAAACAGATATAATTTCTTCAAGAATCCGATTTTAAAGAATGCAAAATTCTAATGATCCATTGCAGACATAAAATGCCATCTTAGAAATAATATGCCGTCTTTATTCAGCAGTAGAAACAGACACAGCACGGAAAGAAAATGATGATTTAAGCAAGTGCAGTGAAGTAAAAGTAGAAAATCATAGTCTTTTTGACCTCAACCTGCAGGTCTGAGGAAGCGCTTCTTGCCAGATTTTTAGTTTTGTTCCTTACAACAGCCTGCATCGAACGCCATGACCTACAAGCGTGAAACTGCCACTTACTTACTGGTGTCAGTGTAGGATTTCACTTTGTGGCAACGTCCACCAAAGCTGCACATGTTCACATGTCAAGACGTGACGACAGCTCACTTACTTGCAACTATGTCATTCAATCTTCAAGCATGAAACTCCAATTCCTTGTCATATACCACTAAACAAACATGACAATAATTCATCTGGCTGTCCTGTGAGTTGTGGGGAGTCCAGAGAGAGGCTGCAGATAAGGCCCAGCCCTGAGAGGAAGAACTGACAACATATAGGAAAAAGAACTACAGACAAAACTGTTTTAGGATATAAAAGAAGAGTATTTTCCATCTCTAAAATATTTCAAGAGGTTCTGTTTAGATGGATTTATATTTGTCATACATGTCCGAGAGCAAAATGGCAATACCTGTGCTTCTAAATGGGTTTTTTTTCACATGTTTTTGCTGTTCATGAACTTTTGAATAAGAATAAAAAGATTTTAACTTTGTTATGACATGAGCTGAAATATATGATCTCATGTCATCCACTGATTTAAGTTATTTTATTGCTTTTATACAATCAAACCTACTAAAGACAGTTCTTCACAGTCAGGTCTACATTGTAACAGAAACTTATAATCATGATCATGAAAGCTTAAAACTGACTTAAAAACAAATGTGCAGCTAGGGTACAGTTGTGCTGTCACATTTAATTTAATTATATCTTAATGTACAAAGCACAAAATAATTTCCTTCCACAGTGTATCCAGAGGTTGCTTGAAATTAGAGAAAAGAAATATGATCTCAGAGGAAAATGCTAATTTAAAAAGGCAGGGGCCAGGACAGACGTAAAAAAAAAAGATGTACTTTATATCTGTTAAAGAGGTAAACTAGTGGAGTAAGTGTGATGAAGAATTGAGATCATGTTTTTTATTATATAAATTAAAGACAATGTTAAAAAATCTGGTGGTAAACAAATACAGAAGTGAGGTATTATGATTATTGTATTGTTTACACATTTTGTCTCAGAAAAACTTTTGTCCTTATATTTCATTTATTTTCACTTTTGCTTTGTCTAAATTATTCATTGAAGTGTTGCCATTGGGAATATTTGTAAAGCCGTGTGGGTTTTAATAAGCTTTGGCTTCAACCGGGACTTTTGTGAGTCAATGATTTGTTTCTTCAAATGAAATTAATTATGGATTAATAAGATTTGTTTGTTTATCTGGTTTTGTTGTTGTTTTGGAGAGAATTTGAAATTACTGAAATTAACTATTTTATTTTATTGTATTTTATAACAATATAAGGAAAACGTGTAATATGTGATATCATTGTTGAATATTGCCTTGAGAATATGTTAATTGAGATATTTAAATAAATCATTAAGCATGGTGCTAACGTAAGGCGTATTAACAAGGGCCGCGTTCCACTTCTGCATCTGTGCAAGCTAATTTAGTTAGTTGCAGAACACTTTCAAAAACTGAACTTTTGTTATTGGGAATACAGCCCTCACTACTCCATCTGTCTTTGTCCAATTTAAAGTCAAGATGCCTTTGTAATTCTATTGTTGTACATGCTGAAATTTCAATAATGATACATTTTATTATACATTGTGGCACTGAAACACCTCTCCACTGTTAGGAAACCGAGCCAGTTCTTACAGCTGTTTCTCCTGATCAAGCTGGCCCATCAGCACTGATCTATATTTGCAAACCACCTGGGTTGTACACATGTGTACGGAGGTGGAGGACGAAGGACTCAAACGGCAGTGGGAAATGGACAAAGATTAGCAGCTCAGGGGACACTGATTAAACACTTGCTTGGGTGAGCATTCACGATGGCTGAGTCATGTCCCCATGATGATTGTGCCTACTTGTAGACACTCCCTCTACTGGATCCTGGCGGTGCCAAACAGTTCTGTGTCACATGAGAGGCCTGCTTGGAGTCATGGTGGGCCAGGATACTATTCTTAGATGAAGGAATGTACACAGTGGCCTCATGGCAATCTCCACAGCGCCTAACTGGAAAACCTTGTCATTTCTCTGTGTCATGCTCCTTTCCTAACTTCTCTCTGGATAATCTTTTAACTCTTTTCCCTTTTCTACTTCATGATTTTTATCTGGATAGAGTGAGAACACACTGTGGACATTATCGATGCTGTGTGATCAGGAGGTAAGGATTCAACATTAAAAATGTTACTCATAAAATGATATTAGGTTAATAAGACAAATGTTGGTCTCAAATCATTCATTTACACTTACAATATGTTGTCATTTAATGTTTCAGCGAAAAACCTTCTATAGTGTCACAGCCAAGTCTTCAATGTGTTCAGAGAGTTTTAACTATTTCATCTTTTATTGATCATAAGTGCTCTTTGGTAAGTTTAAGGGAGTCAGTGTGTACTTTGTGTTTTTTTACCTGACTGCCTTTGTCCAAATGAGAAAATAACTTTTATGTAAGCAGATAAAGTAAGAGTATAAGAGAATATAATAGTAGAACCTAAACATGATCAGTTTATCAAAAAATATTTCCTGCTGACCAACTAAAAGATATCCCGAGTGATTTAATTCCATCAACGCATTAGACTTAGTTTTCAAATTTTGATGTTATTAATATGCAAGTTCTGCTTCTATACCAACAAACTGAGGTACAATAGCCTGTTGTGATATGCCACTGTCTGCCACTCACATTTAATGATACAAAATAATGATTAGGCGTCTAAATATATCAGGCAGGCTTGGCCCCATAAGTGGGAGTAAATCAGTGTTAGACGCAGGGATGATTAGAAGACTTAAGGTTGCTAATAGTCCACTGAAAATCATGGCAGATCATCACAAACTCTCCCACTGGGATAGTGAGATTCTAGCATGAGAGAGGAGGAGAGATGGTGGAAGAAAAACATAACATGCAGAAAATAGCAACAGAAGTTGTGTGGGAGAGATGTGTCCAGAGGGAGAGATTCAGAGTGATGGAGAGACAAACACAGATGGTCTGTTGACACAGTCTTTTAATGTTAGCTGTGACGGGCAGCTTGATAACAGATGTGGCCTAATGGTGGATGGGTGTATCAAGATCATTTAAATAGGCTTTAAAATAGAAATGAGTGAGTCAGTGATTCATATTGAGGACAGCTGCGCTGTAGGAGTCCTAAATGAATGGCTTTCCTATAAACCACAACATGAGACAAAGTGTTTCATCTGTTCGCAAGAGTTATTGATACGCTGTTTTACATAGAAATTCTTTCTACGTTTGCAAAGGAAATCTAATTATCTTTGTTACTTTTTATTTTGCTTTTGTTTTTTTTCTGTTTCCATTGAGTGAAATTCTTCACAATATGTCAGTGATTTTTTTCTTTTTTCTTTTATTGCACTTTGGTTTTTAACTTTTCTTTTATGAAATATTTTAAAGCATTTATGGTGTT
>JAOXYM010000018.1:14313761-14337662 GCA_028567055.1 Leptatherina wallacei
TTATAAACAATTAGTAGATTTTTAAAATCTATCCTCTGACTGACTGGAAACCAGTGTAAAGACTTTAAAACTGGTGTAATGTGTTCAGATCTCTTAGTCCTGGTTAAAACTCTAGCAGCAGCTTTCTGGATGAGCTGCAGATGTTTAATGCTCTTTTTAGGAAGTCCTGTTAGAATGCCATTACAGCAATCCAGTCTACTGGACATGAATGCATGGATGAGTTTCTCCTGGTCTTTCTGGGAGACTAAGCTTTTTATTTTGCTGATGTTTCTGAGATGGTAAAAAGCTGACTTAGTGGTAGCTCCAAGGTTACAAAGAGACAGAAGCTGATTTGATGTCAAAGCATGTATTTTAAAATAGCATTGAATCTAAACATGTACATCTATTCTAATAAGTTATATACAGGTGCATAGTAAGGTATTTGTAAAATGTTATTGAAGCATCTTTTAAGTGGAAGGATTTTCCATTTATGGTAGAGAAAGTTCTCTTTTTATTCTCAAATAGTAGTTTGTTCTGTTCTACATATTTTCTCAAAACAGCTGGATATTCTAACTAATGATAAATGTTACACAAACATGTAGAAATAGATCTACAACTATTTTTAGAAGCAGATTTGACTGTATTCTGTCTTGTTTTTTTCTAATCCATTATAAAGCTTAACTCAAATAATCTTTAAATCTATTTTGGTAAAATTGGACCTTTAAACATTGGCAGGATTAGCTATATGCCTCTGTATGAAACCACAATGAAAAATAATTTAATTAAATTCTATAGCCAATCCATTTTGAATTCTTTTCCAATAAAACACAGCAAATATTTGCAGTGAGTCCTAATAAGGAGAGTTTTGTGTATACTAATCAATGGTCTGTTGTATTTCCAAGTCACTAGAATATCACATCCAGTGTCAGTTGAAGTTGGCTTAATGAAAATCTCATTTCCAGGATATACCAGGCGAATGATTGCCTACGACACCAAAGCCAACAAATTTGTCAAGTGTGAAAATTTGAAGGAGCGAAGGATGCATCACAGTGCTACAGTGATCAATAATAAGCTCTACGTCACTGGAGGACGCATCCTCAATGGCCACGACGTCATTGAGGACTCGGACTGCTTTGAGTGTTACGACCCTAAAACAGATGCTTGGACCTCAAAAGGTTCCCTGCCATACAAGCTATTTGACCACGGCTCTCTGCCACTCGTCTGCGTTTCCAACAGACCCAACCCACCATGAGCCACTATCCAGTCAGCCACTTTGGGGCGAAGGCTTCACTGTGTGCTCTTCACCTCTCCTTTGCCATGATTTATTGGCCTCTACCTACATCAGCAGGAAACCATTTCAGGCTGACAGCATTCCTTCACGCAGCTCAGTCTCTGCCACAACTTAGCGGCATGTTAGGTCGGGCTGACTTTTATCTGAATCAAAGAGGAGCCTGTGAAGAGGTGTCATTTCTGAGGCACCTGGTGTAAAACTGAAGTGAGAACCCCAGAGATGATGAGAGGTAGTCATAGTCACACAACAAGCACTTGTTCAGACACATATGTTATGCAAAGAGCCTTTTTCAGCAGATGGCTGCCTCAATTCAAGTCAAACCAAAAGTGTTAATGCTTTGATTTCTCTGGAATTTATACACAGCATATCAGTCAGCGTGGCAGCTGCAATTTATTTTTCTGCACCAGTTAAACGTGGCGGGAACTGTTTGGCTTAATCTCTAAGCTTTGTTTGTCTTGTAAAACTGAATATGGCATGTGCTAATTTGCACTTCATAGATGGTAAATAATGCATTCCTCCTCGACACACTTGTTTTTCTCAGAATGCACTTGTTGATGAGAACAGTTGTCACAGAGCACAAACAGAAGAGATAAACTAGCTGCAGCCATGGTTAGGTTTGATGATATGCTGATAAATAGCAACAGCTTTACTCAAATGAAATGATCTGGCCCAACATGATTCCAGTTTTAGGGCTTTATTCATGGACTTAAAAGACTTGTTCTGTGAATAGTTGTGTGGATGGTTTGTTTACTGTAAACTAGAAGACAAATAAACATATGTTTTAGATTAGACAAATCTCTGCAGACAAAGAAATGAGTTGTTCAGTGGTGGTTTACTTTTGATTTCACTGTGCAAATAAGCACTGCTGGACAAGGAAAATGTCTTCACAGCCACTGTATGTTGATGTAAGGACATGTGACAATTCTGCCTGGGGATGATGCAGTGACCTGCTTAGTGCACACAGGAGTGGGAGTGGTGTTGGGGGGGATTTTCCGCGTTCGCATGTTCATCCTGCGTCCCTCTTTGTCCTCTTGGATCAGGCATTCAGAGCTGCACTCCAGCCCCCGGCTCTGGTACAGTCAGGACAACACCAATGTTACTCTCTTGGAGGATTTGTGTGATGCATATTCATCTGTTTTAGGACTACATGAAATGAAATATACTTTATTTATCCCTCTTAGAGGGAAATTATTGAATGACATCAATGATCAAATGTATTGTGATCTGCTGTTACTTGCACAAGAAGAGAAATTCATTGTTTTTTAAAAATGAAACCTTTTTCTGTTTAATAGTGTTATTATATTTTTCACACCGATTTCTGGGTGACTTGTTTTTGCTTTCCTAACTGCTCTTTAGTTGCGCCTTGCTTCAGTCTCTATTTGTTTGCAAACTGGCCGATACACAAGGGAACATTATGATGCAGACGCATAAAAATGTTCTGGCGATCAAGTAACACATGTGCTTTCCAAACCTCATTAACTACCAGCACAAAATCCGCTTATATTCTTAATTATATTTAACCTAGGTGCAATATAATAAGGATATTGTGAGTACACTGTTTTTCGTTACTATGTGACTGACATGGAACCTCTTGACCTGTTAGGTCACATTATCTTCATACACCGTCTGGTATGAGGAGCTTCACATGTAGGGTATATATCCAGTTACCGGAGCCCTCCCTGAGAGACTCACTGTTTGTATGGTATATATGGGAAGATGACTTTAGGGGGAAGAGATCTGGGATCAGATTACACACTTTCATTTTAATCTGAGTCCATTAGTGTGGGAACACCGAAAGCAGCAACCAAAAGGAAATTTCATCACGCAACACATTAACAAGCACAGACTGTCACTGAGTTAAATGGCTCCTTGTTAGCCTGGTCACTCTAAATGCCTCACAACAGCCTTCTGTCTGTGTATCTGCGACTGCATTTGATAACTGAGGCCAAAGTGAAACTCTATACACACAAACACACACACACACACACACACACACACACAATGTGAGCTAAGATTTCTAAACTCCATTGACACAAACAGCAACTAGTCGGAATGATTCATCATCAGATGTCATGACCTCGTCTCAGTCATCCAGGGCAGCACTAAGGATCAGCACCGCTGAGCTGCTGCTAAATACACGGGCTGTTTAGGCCGTTTACTGACTGTTTGCTTGCTGCCTTTCCATAGAAACCAGTGTGTGAGGGTCACCCTTCAGGGATGTTGTGGTGTGGCAGGTTATTTTCAGTGTCTGTTACTAGCCCATCAAGGGATGGCATTTCATTGCCTATTCTGTGTGTGCAACCAGACAGTTACTGTAATTATGATTAGCATGCACTTAGAGTAGGATATTTACTGCAACTAAACTGCACCACGGTAAACCTTACATTCTGTTTTGTTTTTTAAAAACAAGCCACAAGAAATGATATATTGTACATTTGAAGGTGTCAATAAAATCATTTTGAATATTTGGATACTGTTAAAGCTTTAGGGTACAGCCTAAAGTAAAAGAAAGAGGAGATTTCAAAACATGCTGAGGTGGGGGGTTTTTATATGCTGTGAGTTTCATGCTGTTGTAATGCATGCAGAATGTAGTTCAGTGTTGCACTGCAGAAATAATTACTTAGAAATAGATTTTAAATGGAGTCTGTGAATTCTTCAATTATTCTTTATAGTGGAGATGCAGAAATCTTCACATTTTAATTGTTATGTGTTTATATCGATAAGTCTTAAATTGTTTAATCATTTGTCCACCAAGTCTATCACAGGGAGGTGAAACTCTCTTCCCTTTTAACCTCTGACAAACCCAGCCTCTCTTGCGTGCCCTTTTACTCCAAATTATATTGTTGTTGTTCTGCGGCTGATCAACCTAATTAGCTGTGAGACATTTTAACAGATGCTTCTTTAATAGCTTTGCACAACTATTCACGTCCATCACTGCCTGTCTGAAGGTTTTTGAAATATGTTGCTGGCATCAAATTCAAATTGAACCCTTCTTAATGAAAGTGATTTTATTTTTTTCAAGTTATTCTTTTATGTTGACTTTCTATCATTTGCAATCAGTAATAGAATATAAATCACAATCTCAGTCACAATATTCTGCTTAGAGTTGTACTGAAATTAATCACTGGCTTATTTTCATGCATTTTCAAGACCCTCACATTCACAATAATGGACTTGGATTGAAACACGAAAAAAACTCAATTCTGTGGATTTGCCAGTGGTGTCATGTGAGTCTTGTCATTTTATATCTTTATTTACCGCTTGCTAATGTCACAGAAGGGGGGGTTGAGTTAAAGTATAAAACCGTATAGCCAACATTGGAACAGAAAAGCTATGATCTGCCATATACTTTATACTTTCAGCTGTTGGTAACAGCTGAAAGTATATGTTAAAGTAACCTTTTTAAGTTACTTGTGAACTGGAAAACTTAGAAGACAAAAGAATAGACCTTTTACAGGACAAAATATATCAACTAGTTCTACATAAGGCAACACACCTCAACAGATTCTCAGTTGGAGAAAAATGGACGCATCAACCCTAAAACTAGCAGCAATAAACACTGCCTGCAATATCAATCTGCTCCCACCAGACGGCGACAAGCACACAGGGTGACGTCTTTTTCTTGTGCTTGTATCTCCCTCTACTGTCTAAACACACATTACACATACAGAAGGGACATTGTGGTGTTGTCCATCTGTGAAGCATTTGTGAAATTTGCCACCAAGTTTGAGATTATGTAACAAGGTAAGTGAGTCTAATGTAAGAATCATGATTTTATTATAATTTCCTTGATTAAAAACAAACAGATCACAGTACAGCATGCACACATTCCTTACAGAGATCTAAAATAAAACAAGTGAGATGGACTGTTTCAATGTAACCTGGCATCATTATTAAACAAGCTTAGCTTTTCTGGTCATATGGTAACATCTGTCAGAAAACACCGCTGTCTGTGAGAAAGAGAGAGTCGAGCAGGGGGGGGGTCACTTGAGAGGGATAAAGAGTTCATAAAGCATTATCAATTCTAATCTTAAAGTGTTTACATTCAATTCTGCTGAGCATTTTAAGTCATTACTTTCTTTGAAACAACCAGCAGTCATTCACACTCAATTATGAAGAACCCTGGAAAATGGCACTGACAAACAAATATTTTAATTATTATTAAGACAAAAATCCCAACATAAATAATAAATTGGTCCAATAAAAGTGCTATTTGTGATAGACAGGTATGGTAACACTGAGGAGTCCATAAACTATACAAACAGAAATCAAATCTTAAAAAGTACTTTAACAGAAACATAATACTAATAATAACGTTTTCACTCTGGAAGCAGATTTCTTAAATTGTGGTGAAATTATACTTTGACTTTTAGTTTTTATATTAAATTTCATTTTGGAATAATTTAGATTTACAGCATGTACACATTCAAAAACCCTTCATGTCTGTGCTTCTGCTGTCCACTTTGGAAAACAAAGGGGGCAGGATTTCTTCAGATTACCCTAAAATTTTCCCCATTTAGTTTATCACACATATGTACAATAGGTCTATAACTACAAAGGCATTCAGATATATAAATTACATTTTGGCACCAGGCACAGGACTGAATGTACATTTTAATCAAAAACTAAAACTCACCCTGAAAAATAATTAGACCATCTCAGCTCCTCAACATGTTGTCTCAGCAATGTGAGATAATGGCAAAGATGCATTCAAACTGGCTTCGAAGTTAAAGATGTAACATTTGGCATAATTGTTGCTGGAAGGATAAGAGAGGGGCAGGGGACAGGCAGAGACCTGACAGGAGGCTCTACAGTGCATTTCTGTCGGTTATTCATTCTTCCTGAGTGCTACAAGTAAACAGGAACTGGAGAATTTTTTGATAGTTAACATTGGTTGGGCCCTTGCACTATTTACACAATATTACATACAAGTTTGGCTTTCTGTATAATTTGATCCCATATTCATGTCAAACAAAATACCCTTACTTGGTTCACAAGGGTCAGCAGCTTATTTTATCCAACATACCCTGAAGTGTTGCTGCCACCAGCAGGAAAACGGCAGCTTCTTGAGTTTTGATAGGTGATGATCAATGGTAACTTTTCCTGAGAGGGGAGTATTTTCTAACTTTAGGGTTAGATGGACTTGTTTCATATCAGCTTCTAATCTTTATCTAACCTTTGCTGTGAAGCAGTCCACATCCAAACTGGTAAGATATATTTACTGAAAAGATGGGAGAGGATTTAATCAAAGTGCACAGGGTGATGCTAGGTTCTACACCTCATTGATGGTGCGCTCCGAGGGCATGAAGTTGATCGAGTTGGACGATGACATGTAGAAGGATTGGGTTTTGCGGTTGAGACGGGCCCGCTTCGTGGCCACGCAGAGGCTGCGCTTGCTGGAGGAGATGATCTCCGTGATGAACTTTTTACAGTCTACACAGACCTCCATGGTGACCCAGTCTTCTGTCAGCTCTTTGGGCAGCTCTGGCTCGTCCTCAGACCGCCCATCTTTGCTGCTACTGCTGTGCTTGGACAACCTAAATACAGAGAGAATTTTGAATTGCTTTGAATCTATAGTAAACATGTCTCTCATCTCAAATTTGTTCTGTAATTCTGAAATAACCTACTTGTAAACACTTCTGCGTAGGCTGTGTCGACTGTGTCCAGACCCAAATGGGTGCTTCTCTGGTTCAGCTGGAGCAGATGCGGCGCCAGCATCTTCTTTAGCCATGGCACTGGGACCCAAAGAGTAGATGGGTAAAGTAGAATAGGGCTTAGATGGCAGACGCATCTGAGGTTGAAAAAAAAAAAAAAAAGAAGAAATACACAAAAATAACTCAAGCTGCTCGAGTAGTTTATCAAGCATCTGTTGAGTTTTGCATAATAGTCAGACAGGTGTCAAGAGCCGTCAACAGTTTTCAGAAAAGTCAACAGCCTCCTACCTTTTTAGAGCACTGGGAGCAAACTGGCCTGGAAAAGACAAAACAAATAACCATCAAGTTGGAACTTACTGAACTGAGGCGGTACATAAGAGCAATGATTCACTGATTGAACATTCAACATCACTGTTTAAAACAAACATGATTGATGAAGTGCAAGCTTTCCATCTTTCCTTTATTCCACATTTTCCCTTCCTTTTAAATTCATGAGCACATAAACTCTGCAACCAAGAGCATTAGGTTCTACTGGAACTGAGGAGTTCTCTGGAAGACAACACACCGTCATGGCTTTTTCTCTGGTTTGAAAACAGGAACACATAGAGCCTCGACTTACCTTTTGCAGAACTGGCAGGTGTAGGACCAAGTGAAGAGGGAGAACTTTTTGGTTCGACATGAAAAGCAAAGCTAGAGAGGAAAAAGAATGAAATGAGAAAGGTGCCCAGCATTGATGCTTAAAAATGAAAAAGACAAAAAACTGAGCAGATTTACTAAACATGAGGACTCTTACCTTTCCTTTCTTGAGGGCATTGTAGATGTCTTTGTATTGCTGAAACTTCTCCAGCTCGGCTTTGACGAGAACCTGCCTGATGTGCATTACCTCTTCCACCGTCAGAGCCAGACACTCCACTGGATAACAAAACTCCTCCTGCAGGTAACATATACCTCACATAAGCTTCACTGAAACATTGAAATGAAGAATGGATTTATCCAGGAATGTGCCGCGGTGATAAATGATGGCATCTGTTGCTAGTGACATCAACACCATGTGAATACAGCTGAAAGTGAAAGCAGCCACCATTCACCACTTCACCAAAAGACAAAACATGCAGTGATGTGGAGATAGTGGAGACCTTCAACATGAATGATGCGATCATTGACAAAGTGACAATGAAACAATATGCAGAATTTCCAGGATATGCAACACATATGCTATTTTGGTGGTACCCAACTTTTGGCTTTTAATATTCTCATTCAGAGTTCGTTTTTCCTTCATTCTTAACCAGAAACTGAAGATAAATTATTCAAATTCAATGTTTAATAGCCAGTATTTTCAAGTGGATCCCCAACATGTTGCAAGCTGAAGCCACACCTGGAGATCTGCAAATCAACAGTTGCAGCTGTGAATGTTTACAGAGCCCTTCTCCCTTGTGTATCTGCATAACCTTCCTTGAACAGTTACATCACATCATGCCTTCACACAAACAGACATGACACAAGGTCCCATTCATGTAAAACCAGTCAATTAAATTACACAGCCCTCTAGATGGTTTCCCCACACAGCACTTTTGATGGTATAATTTGATGATATGCAGCGACAGTGACATACCGTGCCCTTAGCAGCACTGGCGGCTTCCACCTGACCGACAGACAGAGGGAACAGGACATTGCAACTGAAACAGGACCTTATACTCAAATAAGCTAATCACATTCAGTATGTCTGGTAAAATTTAATATGAGGACTCCATCCGTTAAAGGATATTTTTAGAGACTGTTATGCAATAATTTACATCCAACTTTGTTAAAGGGTTATAACAACAAACCTAGTATTTACAAGCACGACTGTGTTGGAATACTTAATGTATTTGGTATTACAACCCCAAATAAAAAAAAGGGACAGTATGGAAAATATAAGTATTTTTTTAAAAAGCACCATGATTCTTACATTCTTCAATCATTCATACACCGACTTCTTTGCAGACAGTATGAATTGATAGTATTTGTTAATATACTTGAATGACAATTACTGATGCAGTGCTGTCCGAGGGATCGAATCACGAGTGTCCAGCTTTGACTTGCACCGTTGCCCTTTAAAGTAGCACTATGTAACTTTATGACCTTCAAACTTTGTGTTCCTGACTTGTTTGATGGCTCACTGACATCTATCGTGTACATTCCTGGAGTCGCTGCCCGGCAGCGTTCAAGGCTGAGAAACCAAACTTCACTACTTCCGCTTCCGAAATGCTACGTCCTGTTACAGTTAAGTTTCACTTTATGCACCACATCACACGCTAGCAACTGGATATCAACACACTGGCCGATTTGAATGTGCCCTGTGGCTGATTCAGCAAAGTAACACAAGAGGACATTATCGGAGGAAGAGAGGAAAAGAAACAGAAAGATAAGACAAGTGTCAACAAAGGGTTGACTTTTACTGACTGGAGAGAGCTCAGAGTACAGGTAGGAAGCAAGATGGATGCCGAACTATTAGTCATTCAGACACGCTTCGAGGAGTGTAGTGCTTCTTTAAGACACTATAATTACACCAGATTCTTTGAAACATTTAATCGTATTCGCACTGTAGAGGGAATAAGATATACAAATCTCAACCAATCTCTCAATGAAAAACATTGTAATTAATCATTTTACTCAATGACAAACTGGAGATCTCCTGCCCATCTTTGTTCCTCAAAGACTCTTTCAGGTAAGCTGCTTTTATATCAAATCATGATTACAATCAGTTGTTGATAAATCTTTTTCCCAACCCCAACTTTTGGTAGCAACTGTTGCAGGCCTGAAATGCAGAAGTGTATATTTTTTCCATCAGCGACAATATCAATATTTTGGGCTCATACTGCCTGCAATGGGATAAAAGTCCAAGTAAATGCAACAATGACCGACTACCCCCCCCCATTTTCTATACTGTCGCAACTTTTTTCTGCTTCGGGGTTGTTCATGAACTGTTATTCTATTTCATATGTGGCATGACATCCGCTTTCAGAACAAGAAAAACTTTAAAGAAAAGATGCTTAACTTAATCATGAGAAAAACATGAAAGTGAGTCCCATGATTTAAAAAGTCATCTGACATCATCCATCTTAAAAGGAAGATGGTTTACTAAAATGGCAGCCTCATTTCCAAACTGCATTCTGTTAGATGCATCACAGAAACCAAGGACCACAGCTGCTGCCTCATGATAAAAAAGTGTGTATACCCAACAACTTACACATCCTTGCTGGGTGTTCCCACTACTGCCCATCCCTCCCAATCCATATCCCTTTTAGTTTTACTCAGTTTCTTATATTCTTAGGAATGCTGTTAAAATACAAAACAATGAAAATCAAACAAAACAAATAAACATGGTGATGGTTAAAAAGGGCATGGAAAAAGTTACCTTTGCACTGGGATCTCCTGTTAGCTGCCGCATTAAAGGAAATAGGAGAAAACTGCAATAAGTCTTTCAGACAGGCTGGCTAACCAGCCTAACATGTTAATGAGATAAAATACGAGGTATCGGAAGGGGAATGAAATAACTACAAAGATGTTATTGTTTTACATCTAGTAAAAAAGCTCAAGCCTTAATACAGATATGAAAGTTTGAAGCAATGTTTAAGTAGGTGTTTGTTAAAAACAAAGAGTGAGCCAACATTGAAAATTATAAAAGAGAAAGGTGATGTAATTAGCTGCTAGTTGCCTGTGGCAACAAACAACAGTGGTCACTAATTTGTTTGCAAGCCACATTGTGAAACTATAATTTAAATTTAATGTCTGTTTTCAGGCTTTAGGCATATTTTTTCTAATTTGATCAACTTCATCCTGTCAGAGCCTCTGGTTTAGCACCTCAGGCTTGGCATTACAAAAGTGAGAATAAACTCATTCCATCCAAACCCCTGTCCTACTGCAGCTGTCCTGTGGTTTCAATTACATCCTATCAACCTCAGTAGAATCATACGACCAGCACAGAGCAATGCTGAAAACCGGTGACCTCATTGTAAACAAATAACCAGTCACAGGACTGAAAGAAATTCAGCAAATATTTTGTACATCCACTAATACTGTTGGGCGAGCCCACAGTAATGGACTCCAATCTTTCAAATGACAATGTAGAAATATAAATAAATCACAACCAAATGCTATATAGTGAACAAAACCTTCAAAACACATTTTTAAATGAATATAGCCTACATGGCAGATTTTGATATGACTAAAGGTCCTTGGATCAGATATAGTAGTTCAATCAAAAATAATAATAATTCTATTGCAAATGTTGAAGTAAATTGATCATGAGTTTAATTCTGTGTTTTAAAACTCAGGTGGGATGTTAAAGATCCGTCACTCAGACATTAACTGGTCAGTCCAACAGAAGTAATTCCCCAAATGAACATACCAAAGACTTGGAGGTATGTCTGGATGGTGGTACAAAAGGGCGAACACAGGTGGGGGCTTCTCTCTCAATTGAGTGCCGCCTCTGTGGAGACTGACGCTTGTCTGGCTGGGGGGTGGCAGAGATGGGCAGAAACTTTGGAGGAGCTGGAGATATGAAACATAAACAGAGTGCCAAAGAGCATATGCTATTGAAAGGGTACTTGATGCTTTTGTGTTGATAATTTAAACATGCATGTAAAGGGATAAAAATGTGATATGACTAATATGAAATGAGGTTAGGTTGTACCATTCTTCCCCACAACAGACTCAGGAGACGTGTCCTCTATTAAAGACGTGGACCTACTAGAGCTGCTCCTTGTGGGTTCCTCCTGTCAACCAGAATATGACACATATGGTAACAATAACTTTACTGAATACTGCAGTTTATGTTAGAGTTCCATTTCTTTCTTGTAAACAAAATCATTTTCAATGTGATTATATGCTTGACTGTGTTGGACAAGCAGTAGGAGTCAGATAACTTACATCAGATTCAGAACTGTCCAGTTCAGCCAGTGTGGGCGCTTTAAGCAGCCTCTTCCTCTGGCTCAGTGGCTGCGCTCCTTGATTGGGTCCTGTGGTTCCACTGGACAGAGACTGAGTGCTGCCAGTCAACTTCCTTTGTGCATCAGGAGTGTCTGTGGACCAAAGAGGAATCATTCAACGAAAGGGTGAGGATATGTCTCCTGACATACTCAGCATTTTTTGTTATGAGCAGTGTTATATTACAAGTAAAATCTGCATGGACTTATTTGATAGCTGATTATCAAGCCTCCCGGGTAAAGAATGGCTGTCTTTATGTTTATACAATGCACCACAGAGGCAGAATTGATGATGAACCCAGTCAAAGCTTATGTCGCACATTTTCACCATTACCATGCAGACTAAACAAAGTAATTTGAGATGATGATGCCAAACGTACAATGAGGTGCTGCTTGATGTGCACTTTACCTGAACTGCGAAACAAGTCCTGAGGGGTGCTGAAGCTTTTCCCTGCACCTGCAGATGAAATAAGGAAAATAACCTTATCCATAAATAAAGGAGCATGCATGAAAATACATTCAAATGTAGCCATTTTAAATGTGCTTTATAAATAAACTTCACTATATTTTTTTCTAATGGCAGACTGGTACCACAGGGAGGAGGACTTGACAGCAACAAGCATCTACAGGACCAGGTGTGAATTAACTGGATGCTGTGTTGTTTTGGTCTGCAATCAGGCTTAAAATGCAGTGTATAGCCAAAAGCACAGAGGGAAGAGGTACGTGAGGGGAGGTGCCACAGAAACAGAGAAAGACAATGGGTGCAGCCACAGCGCAGAAGGCTATTCTCATCATCCTGTGAACATTGATGCCACATTCAAACCATCTGCCATTCAGCAATGTATTTGGCAGGAGGCAGCTGACAGCAGGGTTATGTAATATTTAATGTTAGTCAATGAGAACAGATTAAGGTGACCAGCAGAGCAGATTTGCTGCAGAGGCATTACTAACTCTCTTTGCTGTCCCTTAACAACTTGACCACAAATGGCCCCTGTGAGTAGATACTACATGTAGATCTGGGGCATCATCGTTCATTGGTTTTACCTAGATTTATGCCCTTGGTCTTCTGATTTTGTGTTCTATCTTCTGGCTGCCGCTGAAATAGTCTCAATGATGGAAAATGAAGTGAGAACCGAAATTAAAATCTCACGATCAAGCTGCACTGTGCTGACCCACCTTTTCCTCAGGTACTTAGGTGCCTTAATCAGAACAACCAGTAAGTGACAGTAGTGTGTCACACACATGAACGAGACAACCATGAAATTAAAAAAAAGAATAAAAGCATTTAAAACAGGGAGAAGCAGGATCTAATGCTAAAAATAGCCCAGACTGACACACATACTATAAGAAGAACACAACAGGTTCTATTAACTTTACCTGATGAGTCAAAACTGTAAGACATGCTAAGAGGTCGCATGACTGACAGATATGCCAATGTTCAGAGAAATTAGATTAAAAAAAGAAAAAGGAGGAAGCAAATAGAGGAGAAAAGAAAAAGTTAAAATGAATGGTGAGGTTAGTGGTCTGTTGACCATCAAGTACAGAGTAAACCATAATAACTGGCCTCTATCAAATGATTCTCTGAAACAGTTTCATAAAGCTGTATGCTCTTCTGTATGAACGATTATGCAACAGCAGAACATGTTAGCTTCCTTGTGTCACTTACAGAAAAATCATTGAGGAACTGCTCAAACCACTTTACACTACAGACTGCCAAAGAATTTACTTTTTCTTTTCTTTTAAATCTAATTAAAGCTTTTAATGGTCTAAAACTTCAAGTCTAATTGAGAAATTATGACCATTACATACAGTAAAAACTGATTATCTACCTCCTATACAAGTAGATAATCAGCCGCTAAAGGCAGCCATTCATAAGTAGGTATGTCAACAAAGTCCAAACAGGACATATATCAGTAGTGACTACTTTAGCATCGTCAGGCCAGAAAAACAACACAAGGTTTGCTCCCGCAGCCAAAGTGATCCTTGTTTAGACACTTCTGATTAAGTGAACAGACCAGAGTTGTTAGCATAATCATGTTGGATGAGGTTAAGAATGGTTAATGTTTTTTGCCCAGAGTGAATATGTTTTTGTTCATACAGAGCCGCCATGCAGTGAGTTAACAGCTGTGCTTGTTCAGGTATAGATAAAGAGATTTACTTAGTTCATAGTTAGAACCAAAAAATAGACCAAAAAAAATTTTAAAAAATAACTAAAGGTGTGTGAGTTACATCCAGAAGATTCTTCCGCAGGAATTCCACTTCAACATTTATTTCTGTTGCAAAGATAAACATATTTCTGAGTTGAAGTCTCACCAAGTCGATTTCTGCGGATCATATCCGGCGAAACTGGCCTGAGCTTCCTTTCAGCTTTGATGTCCTCCAGCAGCCGCTCGTGGAGACTCCGGGGACGTGCAGGGTGGGGTTTCAGTTTACGGGCAGCCACCTGTCATGACAGCAGCAGTGAGCACTCAGTTGCCATGGACAACAGAGAGAAATTTTACACAGTGTGTAAAATCTGACTGGTATGTTGCAAGAACATTAAATGATGATGAACATGAATATGTCATTATGTTTATGATCATTTACACCCAGTTGTAGGCATTTATAGTTATGTTTACGCCAATGTGCTAATGAAACATTCAAATATTGATGTCGCTAACTGTTTTCACAGCTGACCTAAATATGAATATTAATTATCATATTCTCTAAATGCTAGTAAACACATGAGATAACTACTAAATTCAGTTTTTTTGCAGACTTCAAACCAAAAGGCAACAAGATGAATATTTCAGGGATTACTGATGTTGTTTGGTGCAACTTACAGGATTTAGAGGAGGTCGGGATCTGATGAATTCAAGAATGACCTCATGGGCGCTCTTCTTTAACCGTGGAGGGATGTCTCCGTTCACCTGGAACGACATTGTTTAATGTGATGATAAAATGAATCAAGTGAATGGAGAAAAAACTAAAACATAATTTAAGAAATGAATGTCAATATATAGAATTAAGGAAGTATTATGCAAAAGGTTTTCATTGTGGTAGTTTTGCTTATTTTCAAGCAAACAGACGACAGCTGAGCATAAATGAAAGGTTATGTTGATCCTCACCATGACTTTTCGCAGCTTGTAACGTTTGGAGCGAATGTCATCCATGAGCATTTCATATGGTGTGAGCTGGTATTCTATGGGCAGAGGGTTGTATTGACGCTCCTGAACCTTCTTCAACTTTACACCATTTCGTAGATCTCGCATCACCTGCACCCAGAAATGTGCCTATACAAAGTAGAAATGATTGTTGAAGTTCTGTTGCAGAAATATGCGTATTTTAGGTATGGAGTTACTAGCACATGGCCATGAATAAAATCTAGCAGTGTTGTAGAAAGATATTCTTCTTACCCAATCCGCATTTTGAAGCTCATTGAGATCTTTAACTGGTTCTTCCCGAGCGTCACCTTCCATCTTCCGAAGGTTCTAGAATGAATGAATGAATGAATAAATGGATTAATAAAAACAAAGCCATGTCACAATATTCAATGTGTACATCACTGCATACACAGTACTGGCTTAAAGTAAGCGGAGGCCATCGGTAAACGGCCTATCATCATGGCTGGCTAGTTATCCAATCAATGGATGGCTCACATGAGTATGTCGATATTCATCTTATCCTGGGTTGACAGCGTACCAGAGGAAATAAAATAACTCAATAGTCAACTAACCACTGCAATTAATGCGTGACTCCTGCATCCTTTCTACACAAGATAATTACTGACAGTTTCGGGTTACTGATTAAAATGTCAAAGCCCTACCAGACATCCCTGATTGTTGACAAGCTAAATATACACTATACATACATACGTAGATCCACTATTATTTCAATAAAGCATCCTTTTATTCTGATCTGACCTTTCAAACAACTTTCTAGGCTGGCTAAAAAGACAGAAGAATCCATGAGAACAAGCTGGTGAATAATAACAGAAAAACAGCAACAGTATGGTGAAGTAAACACGACTAACTGCATTTATAATCATGTGTGATATTTGGTAGTATTTATAGAAACTTATTAACAATCATCTAGTGACATTTGGTGCAAAAGCAAGTTCCCTGTATCCCTCCCAGTAAGCTTCTTAAATTGATATAATAAGGTTAAACTTGATTCTATAACCATGTATTATATAAGACGACTTGCATGAATCGTTCCTGTTGCAACAGCTGGTTTTTACATACTATACGTACTAACTCATATTTTAAAAAATTTCAAAATCGGGGAAAAAAAAAAATTTCTTTGCTACATTATCTGAAAATTTTGCTCCTTTATTATTACTTTACTTTATTAGTCAGGTGCAAATTTAAGATAAACAGGATGTTCAAAACTGGCAATGAGAACAGAGCTGATGAACAATACAATTAAAAATTGAGCCATTCACACTGAAATTAGACTAAATCTCAATCTGCCATATTTGGATGGACTAAAGCTGCTAATGACAGCATGGTCTGTCTATTTGTTTAATTGTGTCCTCTCATGCCATTTTTTGGGATCATGACTTTAATAAAAAAGAACAACTCCGAGCATATCTTGGTAAACAGTTATCTAAAATGCTGTCATAACAGGGAAATCCCCCGTAAATGCTTCCAGTTCTTCTGGTTCAAATACACGGCGTACAGACACGGGGAACAAGAGGCTACATAATGTTGATGTCCTTGCAAAATCAAGGTCATGCCAAGTTCTGTATTTGAGCTCTTAATTGAAGCAACAGAAAGAGGACCGCACAGTTTGAATCATTCTGTACTGCAGTTGTTTTGTGGGCTCTTTTCTAACAGTGTGCTTCCCAGGCATCCTTGAGACATTTCCTTTCCTGAGCAAAAGAAAATCTGCCTAAATCCAAGTTTTTGTTAACTAAATCAATTCTTCCCCCCAAATCCACACACCAAATCAGAGCAGTAAACCCCAGCAATGTACCCAGCAGTGTATATTTTGGTACTTTATATCCTTCTAAATGTTCGGTCCCTCTGCAGTTATATGCATCTATATTTTGACTTATTTAACCAGTTCATATATACAGTTGTCTGCAAAATTATTCCTACCCTTCCATTAAAGAAGGAAAAATAAACAGCTGTCACGGAAATAAGCTGAAACTGACAAAAGTAATAATAAATAAAAAAATTATGAAAATCATGACATTGTTTTTGAATTGTGGTTCAATAGAAATGTTTTTTAAAAACAAGCAAAAAAAATATGAGAAATTACGTCACTCATAAGCTAATATTTTGTTGAGCCATCAGGCAATCAGGTGTTTTCTGTAACTCTCAATCAGACTTCTACACCTGTTGGCAGGTATTTTGGCCCGCTGCTCATCAGCAAAGTGCTCTCATTGGTCCAGGACCATATTTTTTGTTTGTTTTTTATTGTTTTTTCAACTCAATTATATTAAAAAACAATGTCTTCTTTCACTAAATTATAATTTAGCAAATTTATATTTATTACTACTTTTTTCAGTCTCCAGTTATTTGAATTACTATTAAGAATTTTGCCTTTTCTTTAATGAAAGGGTATGAATAATTTTGCAGACAACTGTAGATATCAGAAATCGTTATTTAAAGTGTGCAGAAGCAAATATTTATGAATGCTTGATTTTTGTATTTGCTATAGTTAAAGAAAACTGATGTTTTCAGCAAATCAGTAAACATCACAGCCTGCTCTCATACACTGTGACCTATTCTGTCTGGATTTATCAATAACTTGCAGATGCCAGATACAACGTCTTCCTTACCTCCTTTGCACTCTTGATCTTCTCCAGAAAAGTGCAGAGTTCTCTGCTCTCAGCATAGAGAGCCCGACACACGGCCTGGTAATGGTTAGGAGCATCTGAAGGGCTGGGTAGGTGAGAAGAGCATATCTAAAGAGGTAGAAAGAAAAGGAGGAGGGGTGATTGTGATATAGATATATACATATATTTACACATATGGAATCATCATTAATTTAACAAAGTATAGAAGAAGTTGAACAGGTGGAAGTTTTTCCTTCCCTCTCTGGTCCTTTGTCTGAGGGAGGTTAATCTCTGGGTTCTATAACATATCTAACAATTCTGTCATTTTAATATATTTCTTATTGGTGCTCTACAGTTTGGGTCATATTGAACTGATCTAATCATGTGTAGCATATTTACAATGTATTTTTATAATTAACTTTCAATGCCTTTTTGTTCATTCTGCTGTGTTGAAAAGTCATCATCCTCGCATTTCCTTATCCTTTCTTCTGTTTGTGTCAACTCCATCAGAAAGAAGCATTTGTTCTACCATTTACTGCATGTGTTTGAGTATTCATCTTGTGTAAGTGTTCCATCTTTATCTTTTAGCTAGTTCACGCTGAACCCTGCATTATACCATATTATTTCTTGTAATACACTTTTTAACCATGTCTTGGGAAACAGTAGTAGTTGGGAAGTTTATTAGAAAAGTCGTCATTACAATTACAGTTTAAGTATGTTTTTCCTTTTTTGAGACAAATAATAAGACTGAAATGAACATTTCATCGTTTTCTTATAACTAAACGTTGTGCAAATACAAAACTTGAGCCCTGGCATGCTAATGTGCTTAAAATCCAGCTTAAGTTTAAGAGAATTTCATTAGACTAGATTAGAGGAATGTTACGTCAGAGAGGTGGTCAAGTAGAAATATTGAACAAGTAATTGCGATAAATAGTAAATAAAGGGTTCAAGTAAGTTCCTCATATTCATGCTAAAGAGAATATGAATGTGCCATCATAACTAATATTTAGCACATAAAAGATGGACATCATGTGGCCAGCTGAAGGAAAAGTGAGGGTCCCTCTAGAGTCAACTTTACCCTTAGCCATAAATTAAAAAAATTATGCCAATACATCAAACAGATTAAATAATTCAACTTAGGCTAAAGTTAAATCCTTATGGCTAAAAATTGTATTTGTAAAATAAAAACATCAACACTGTGAATCTGAACATTGCCAGATTAGTAAACAACATCTATCTTGTTAAATGTTTGTCCTGTAAGGTATTTATGCGACTGTAATGACAATTATACTTGTTCAAAATTTAACTTAATGTTAAATGCTTCCTGTCAGAGTAATGGATGTGTTGTTCAATTGTCTTCAGTGGAACAAAGAAGAGAACCAGACAAACAGCATATTTTCTGTTCGTCAGATGAGCTTGGCTGACTCAGCAATTGGTCAGCCATTTTCATGGGAAAATTCACAGATGAAATAACACCTGAGAAGTGAAAGTATTCATAAAGTGTCACATAATGCTGCATAAGTATTTGTAGCATAAATAATTAGCATTATGTAGAAAATTTTATAGTTTTGTTAAACTGATGGTCACTTGTCTAAAATTGTTAGAGTATTTCAAAAGACAAAACCTCATGGAAATGGGCACGACTACAATCTAAGCACCAGACTGACAGCTTTGGTAAAAGGCTCATGCAACCAGTCTTCAGTTCACTTCATTTCACTAACGCAATGAGAAAAGCCATTCAGCACTTTCAGCATTTAACAAGTCCTGTGATCTTTTTTCAACTTCATGTCTTCCTGAACCTTCACCGACCTGACCTGGCGCCATCTGACTGAGCAGAGAAGCACAAAGAAGGGAGCTGGTCATCCAGGGATGTAAAATGATCTCATCCAGTCATGCCACAGCAACAGTTTACACCCCAGTGAATAATTGTTGATAGAATAAGAAGCCAGGGTAGATGCACACTGGCACCAAACAGACATGGAGTTTATTAAGTGAATGGGAACAGCCTGTGCCCATTTCCAAGCTTGTTCCCCAAATATGTGTACAAAGGTATTTACACAGACTTAATTACCAATCTCTTATTCATAAACTATTTAGGGTGTTTACAGTGTTTCCATCCCCATAAGAGGAACAGGTTTGCTGTTATGATCAGCATGTGCTGTTGCTCTGCTTTGTTGAGAAACCTGATGTTAAAAAGTGGGTGGAAATGTACGAACATGCTGGTATTTGAGAATGGGCAGGTTGAAGAGGAAAATAATGAAGAAAAAAGGAAAAGCTGCATATTCAACACGCCTACAATAGTTTTTGCTTTAGAAATAATTCCCTGTGCTATTTCAATCAACTATGGATCCAGCGATGAGGCTAACAAAGAAGCATGACAAAAACCCAGCAGTAAGTCATCAGGGTTATTATTGGAGAAGCAGTTTGAGGATTGTTACTCATGGAAACTGGCAAACAAACACTTTCTTATGACTCATAATCTATGCATATATCAATTTGCATGCAAAGAATTCAGACTGCTAAACATTTACATATCTATATATAACCCATATTGTGCTGTACGCTTTACTAGCTTTATTCAACCTAAATCTGTAGTGCCACCACTTGTCTTCAAGTACTGCACCTGTATCATCTAATGTAGGACCTTTCAAAAAATAATCCCCTCATCCACCCCTTAAACCTACCACAATGATGTCTTGGTAGCTCTGGATGCTGCTGATTGTCCCAGGCAAAGTCACAGACACAAGCTCCTCTTCCCCCTCTTCTTCCTCGCACTCATCCTCTTCTTCTGTGGCCTCATAACCCTCATCAGGACAGGGGTCGCTCTCTTTCTCTTCAGTGTTAGTCATCATGTCAATCAGGCGTTCCAGTGGAGGGCTGAGCTCCCGCTCTTCGTTCTCCTTGAGGCCATAATCCAGAGCTTTGTAGATCATGATGCCCAATGAGTCAATAACCTGTGGGAGATGTTGGAGGTTATTATTGTGTATTGTGGAGAAAAAAAACACTGTTAGGTTTTGGTCCAGGGCCAAAAATTCTTTTCCGGTGCTATTTCGACAAATGGTCGATTTATAGATATCAAGACACACACACACAAAACTGTTCTTCAGCTTATGTTATGTGTTCACACTTGACTAAAATAGTGATCATGTTTCTCTTTTTGCTCCACTGAAATGTATATAATCATGACCTACATTACAACCTTTCCAGCATTCCCTGTAATTTCCCTGTACCTGTCTCAGTGAAACAATCAACCCCGTCAACAGCAAACTGAATTCACCTACACAGACAAGATAGTTCATGTCCTCAAACCAAATAAGAAACAAGGCCACCCTGTTCCTCTAAACAGCCTGATTATTACCGTACTCATTTCATCATTGATTGGCCCCATGTGGCCCATCTTCCTGCAGTCAGTTTAAACTCATTTTAACATCTCAAACTACCACCAGACTGCAACAGGACAAAGCTGTTCTGTCTGTCCAGGATGTCTAGTAGGCGCATTGTAACATTTTCTAAGGACAACGCAATCTAACCAAATAAATGAAGCTAAAAATTCTACAACCAAGACTGGCCTTCAAACTTTGGAAAGATTAGATATAAAGACTTACTTTTTTTTAAAAAATCTGTAGTGTTATGATTATGTTTTTCTTAAACAGACTCATAGCTTCAGAGTATACTTGCATTACTTCCTTTACAGACACAATGTTTTAAAAAAGGGCGGTGCCCAAATAAGAGCATTGATGTAGGTAAGGTTGGGCATGGCTGGCTGCGTTTGGTGGGAGAGACAGAAAAGCACCTGCCAGGAGTCTGGGAGTGTACTCCATGGAAAAAAAGGGCGTTGACTGAGAATGTTCCAGTTCAATGACTTCACCAACTGAGGGTAAAATGTTAATTATATCATTCAGGGAGCATAGAGTCAGAGGGATGCCCGTACTAGATCATCTCGGTGTAGCTCTCGCTGAAAAAGAAAATTAGGTTGATTGATAGGTGCATTCATTCTAATAGGTAAGCATTTTCTAAACCCTTGAGGGAACAGTTAATCCTCCGGCATATTATTTATTCCAAATAAATTCCGTCAACGATTGCATTCATCCATAATGTGTCATTCACCACATGCACCCCCCATCTAGTTTCGCATCAAGGTGAAGGCGCAATTGTGCTTAGATTGACTTAATGCATTCTTGCCCATGGGCATGTCAGTAACTCAGGAAAATATATGTTAAAAAAGCAACAGCAAGCAGAATAAACCAGTGTAGCTTTATTTATTCATCTACTTATATTGTCAAAGAAATCAGAACAAAACACTGAAGCAGTACAGACAGGCTGACCCAAATGCTTCTGTTGTCGTGGTAATTAACGCTAAAATCATTATATGAATGGTTTGTTCCTTTTTTATTATTATTACATGTACACCATTACATAAATCTATAACAGTCCATGAAACAAGGCACTTTAATCAAACCTAATTCAATATACAGCAACAACTAATTGATAATCAGCTTAATGTGTCACAACTCCCATCAAACAACACTGACATTAAAACAGCTCATCTGTGTTAAAACAACAGCACAGAGCAGTTCCTAGTTGCATCCCCATAATTGTGCATGCCTGTCATATACAAAAAAGTAAAATACATAACTTGTTGCTCCTCAGACTAGGCAAATTACACTTTTTTTTTAAAGAAAAAAAACTAACTTAGACATGAGAAAGCATATGAATAGCATGGAAATTAAAAAACAGATCTAATTGTTTGATATATGCAGGGAAAGGCCATAACTCACTGATCCCGCCCTTCCTGAGCAAAGATCAGCTTCATGTGGTTATGCTGTTATCATTTATCCACCATCTCTGTGTTCAGCTGATAATCCTGTTCCAGGGCTAAAACAAATATCCTATTCCTTAGTATCTTATTATGTAACATTATAATCCATCTGTGGGACATCACGGCTGCAGTGGAGAGATGAGGGAATTGTGGAGTGACAGACAGCAAAGGGAGGTTTCATTCAAGGGCCACAATGATGCAAAGATATGTTGCTGAGAAACATTTGTAAGGACATTGTTTGAATCAAATTTCCATAAATGCACAGAAATGAGTTGTAATAATTAACTCTAGTGGTTCAACAGTAGCTATCACTGTGTAAATAATTGACTGAGACGCTCAGTATAATCAGCTTTTTCATGTTAATAATGGTTAAAGCACTATGAAGCATAAATAATGAAAGTTCAAACTCATCATTTCCAAATTTACAGGCTTCAGGAGCCTTGGCAACTGCACCATTATTGCAGTACTGTAACAGCATCATGATGTACAGTTCCTGGTGTGAAGGTCTAAGGCACAAGGAAAGAGGAAGAGGCATCTTTCCAACAACCAGCCTGACCGAAAGCAGAGCAGGAAAAAGGAAAAACATGGCTTAGTTTTCCAATTATGAATCACAATCTCATTTGCAAACTTGTGACTCACAGAAATGAGGCAAAAAGGCAAGGCAGGGCAACATCAGCAGGAGGGAGAAAGGAGGGGTAAGCAAGTATGCGGATATCAATTGGGAAAGAGGGCCAGAAAATCCACTGCTGGGCTTTATAGGCATGGGCTAAAATGTAAAGTGGAGAACAACAAACTGAAACGCTTTCCAAGAGAGTTGGACACCTGCAGGTATGGATGAAAAACACATTTCCATCAGTGACGTCTTAGCCAACTACAGGTAGTGCAGGACAGCAACTACATATGTCCATGCTTCTAAGGAAATGCAGCAGGATGAGTCATAGTATCATGAAGAATAAATTCAGCTTCAGTACTGAGGCAGGCACATAAGTTCATTGAACACACAGAGTTCAGAAAACTGTGAGCATTTTATAAATATCCATTCAGAAAATGGTGCAGCTTCCTTCAGAGATAACTTTTCTCACGGTTTTGCATGACATCACCGTCTTGGGAAAGAAATCTTTCACGGCTGACTTTCCAACAATGAGTTGTTTTATTTCAGAGAATCTCCATTCACCATGTCAGAGAGATCTCATCTTGAGAATCAGTGATGAATATTAAGGGAATTTTATTCTCGTGAATGCTCCATGTCTCCAGAAAGCACGGATGTGAACTTAAGGGCTGCACTCACAGGTTTCATGCCAACCCTGAAACCTTATTTAACCAGACTATTGGTTCACAGTAACGATAACACACAATTATTTCAGTGAAAATTAAAAAAAAAAAAAAAAAAAAAAAAAAAAAAGATTTATATTTTTTCTCCCTTAACA